>PVIU01002406.1:0-174064 GCA_004026605.1 Ondatra zibethicus
GGAGGGGTGGGGGGGGGGAAGGGGAGAGGGGGTAGGAGAAGGGAAAAGAGAAGGACTGGGGAGAGCTTGGAGGAGTGGGAGGGTGGAGATGGAGGAAGGGCAGATATTGGAGCAGGGAATAAGATATCTACATTAAGGGAGTCTTTTTAGGATTGGCAAGAGACTTGGCCCTAGAGGGGATCCCAGGTGTCCACAAAGATGTCCCCAGCTAGGTACATGGGCAGCAGAGGAGAGGGTGCCTGAACTAGCCTTGTCCCATAGTCACATTGATGATTATCTTGATTATCACCATAGAAATTTCGTCCGATGGATGGAGATAGAGACAGAGACCAACATCCACATTAGAGCAATGGACTGAGCTCCCATGGTCCAGTTGAAGAGCAGAAGGAGGGAGAAGATGAGCAAGGAAGTCAGGACCACGAGGGGCTGGTCCACCCACTGAGACAGTGTGCCTGATCTAATAGGAGCTCACCAAATCCAGCTGGACCGGGACTGAAAGATCATGTGACCAAACTGGACTCTGAATGTGGCTGCCAATGGGGCCAGACTGAGAAACCATCGATAATGGCACTGGGACCTAGCTCTTCTGCATGTATTGGCTTTTTGGGACCCTAGTTTATTTGGAGGCACACCTTCCCAGGCCGGGATGGAGCGGGGAGGGCCTTGGACTTTCCACAGGGCAGGGAACCCTGCCCTCTCTTAAGGATGCAAGGGGAGGGAGGAGGGGTAGGGGGAGCGGGAGGGGACTGGGAGAAGGGGAGAAAGTGTAAGATTTTGAATAAATAAATAAATAAAACCTGAAGAAAAAAAAACAAGCATTGAATGCAACTTAAAAACACATTCAGGTCATTTAGGAACCAAAGCACAAATGATCAAGTGAGGACTGGTATGAGCTCGCAGCAGCTGAATGTGTCTTAGGGACAGTAGATTGCTTGGAAAATGAGAAGAGCCTCATATGGAGACCCCTGAATAGCCATTTTATTGAACTACATCTGGCATTCTTGGTTTTTCTTTCTGCTTGGCATGCACTGCGTTTTTCTATCTATTCTGCTTGTAAGCATTGAGAACTTGCTCATAAGATACATGACCTCTGTCGGTTTTGCTTTAACATGTGGAAATCAATTATGTTCTGAGATGGTTATGAGAGACAAAGACAAAGTTTGGCAATTTTATGTTCTTCATGTTTTGTTTTGCCATAAAGGATTGAACTTGAGCTTAATACACATTAAGTGATCACTCTACCAATGAGCTACATGCTCGGCCACTAAAAAAAGGAATTCTTAGACACTTCTCAAAACAAGAATTCAAGTGGGAATAAATATATAGAGTCATGCTCAATATTATTAGCCATCAAAGATATACAAATTAAAACATGATGATATAGCACATCAAGCCTACTTAAAAGGCTATTGTAAAATAGAAGGAAGAGAAGAAGGAAGGGACCAAGCCTGACAACATGAGTTCAACCCTGGCACCTACATGCTGGAAGGAGAAGACTAACTCTCACAAGTTACACAAGGATACACCACACTACATGTATGACCACACATGCCCACACACACTTACAGAAACAATAAACAATTGTAAGATAAAATATTTTTAAAAGAAGTTTTATTTTGTTTTATACTGAAAATTCTACACGTAATCTTAAATGTACATGTGCACAAGCGCCTACTACCGATGTGTGTCTGTGCATGTATGTATCAGTGCCCTGTGTCCGTGTGGAACTCAGAGGACAATCTCAGATATCTGTCCTCACCTTCTACCTTGCTGAGACAAAAAATCTTTGTTGATTACTGCTGTGTAAAAAAAGGAGTGCTGGCCTGTGGGAATCAGTTTTCTCCTCCTACTTTGTGAGTTCCTGGAATTAAACTCGGGTTGTGAGGTTTGGTGGCAAGCACCTTTACCTGTGAGGTTCCCTGGCTGGCCCTCAAAGTAAAACTTTTAATACATTTTGTCATAAACATTGATTCTATTTATTTATTTAAATTTTGATATGAAAACATTTCTTTTTTTCTAATTTGATAGATTTATATTGTACTTAAATTTTAGTCCAATGCCAACACCTCCTGTCAATACATACTTATTATTTTTATACTTATTATTATATATTATTATTTTCAAACAAACCTCAACAGCAAAATGATGTTACAGAAAGGTAAACAAGTATAAATGCATGACTTTTCAGGTAAATAATCTAACATTATTATTTTGTTAAACAATTAAATATGTGGAAATATACTAAGATGAATTTATAGTCATCAGTAACAAGTCTTTAATTGTTTATTATTGCTCACAGTTCCAGTAGCTCAGAAGCATAAGATCACAGTGAGAATAGGTTTGGTGTCTGCTGAAAACCCACTGCCTGCTGCATTGCTGGACACTTCCTGCTCTGTCCTCAGTGATGGAACAGCTAGGGAACTCTGCACACTCTTCCCTCCCTTCTTTTCACTTTCTTCCTTGTTTTCCTTTTGAGTCTTGAGAGAGGCCAGGGAACAAACTTAGAAAGTCATACATGCTAAGCACATATTGCACCACAACTTAGATTTTGAATGTTATGACACTCTAGTAAGTATTGTGGCAAAAAAAGAAGATATATGCAAGTTATTTAAACCTGCTTTCTAACAGCTACATGCATGTACAGAGGAACTTGTGTTCACTGGCATGAACGTATGCTGTCAAGGTCATATTTGAAGTGGATATTTAATAGTTGGACTTGAGTGAGTTAATAAAAGTGGTTAAAAATTTGTTTTTATTGCTACCATAATTTGTAGCTAATGAACTAAATGGGAAATAGAAACATGAAATTTTTTATTTTAAGCTCCATAAGCTAAAGATCCTAAGACCAGGGCCTTTTTACCCAGCAACACAGTCATGTTCAGTATGAGCAAATGAAAGAGCTACCAACAGCCACCATGAAGCAGTAGACAAATGTTTCTATCACCTATACTCACTACAGAAGAAGAAAGCAGCAAGCACACAGGAATGACTAGAACTGGAAATGAAGGATAAGCATTTGGTGCAACTCTAAAGAGAGAAGATGAGAAAAAATTGCAAAACACGGAACCCAAGTAAGAACTGGAAATGAACACAATACATAAAGAATAGTTGAAAATATATCACAATGACTTAAGCACTCCAAAATTTAAGAGAACTTGGTAGATATAGAACTTTCCAAACTGTGACTTTTTGTTATTGATTGATTGATTGATTGATTGGTATTTCATAGCACAACTATGACACAAGTTCAAAGTGCCAGGTAGAGCCCATGATCATCGCACTTCTTAGGAGAATGCTTCAGAGGCAGTAAACTAGCTATGGGTTAGCCTATTCTTCAAATATTCCTGTTGTAAGGTAGTGGACAAAAAGCTAAAATGAGAAAACAATTAAGTAGCGTTCTTTAAAATGTTGAGAATAAACTGTGAGAATTCAATGTTTTCATCAGATACATAAAGGTTAAAATAACTTTTCTAGGTGATTTTTCTTCAACAGTTATATAAACAAGGCAATAAAATTAGAAAGCATAGAACATGTTATTAAACTCCTACTATAATTGTGCTGCCTATGAACTTTTTAATAGAACACTGCATATATTGATAGATAGGAAAAATACATTAAAAGTTTAGAAACAAAAATGTAGTCCCTTCCATTTCTTAAGCATGTGACTCATGTGTACCTTAAAACAAATTGAACAAAACAATTACCAACTGCTCTTAAGCACACATCTGTATTTTATGTCTTAGTTTACTGCCAAGTTGTGTATTTTCTGAGTCTTCTGCCTATAACAGCTAGGAAACATATATGAATGCTTTAGAGACAGGAACAACACATGCTTGCTCTTCATCAAGCTATCATTGGAATTTTGAAGTGTGACTTCAAATAAAGTGCACTTTTAGTCATCTTTAATATCCAAACATAACAAATAATAATGATAGCAACATATCTTGGCAACTGTGTAAAAAAACATACCAACAGACTTCAACAGACTTTTCTGGTCTCCTCTTCACTTTGATCTGCTTTGACTTTATAGCACATTAATTCTTGGGAAACCCAAGAACGTTTAGAGAATATACTCACAAATTTTAAGTGGTCAGTATTAGATACATATTTTGAATTAAACATTGATTTATCCTCCAAACCCATAACCCTTGTCTCATAATGATCACACAGAAACTTTAATAAAGGGATTTTCTTCAAAATGCTTGACTGTAAACAGAAGAACTTCAAGTAAGTCTTGGGGAACTGTCATAAGCAAAAGGAACCTAAGGAAACATGACAAATATTTCTTGTTTCTTAACCTAGCATTCTTCCCCATGCTTCCTTTTACCAAGAAAACTCATAATTATTTTTCAGAAGGTTGTCAGGTTAAATGTCAAATAAAATGCATAGCCCAAAAAATCTAAAATGGATATTTTGATGTCCTTTATTGAAAACATTTGTTTGCCACTAGCCATGAACACTGCCCTGCACTTTATAGATCTTCAAAAATTACTTGTCAGATACATGGATCTGCCTGGGAAAGAGAAATAGATGAGATCTCCTGAGAAAATTGGGAGTGTGGGAGAGAGGAAGACAGTAGGGTAGAAGGGGAGGCTAGGAGCAAAGGGAAGTGGGAAGGAGAGCATGAGGGAATGGGACGGCTGAGGTGGAGGAAGGACAGAGAAGGAGAGCAAGGAAAGAGGAATCTTGATTGAGGGAGCCATTATGGGACTAGCAAGAAACCTGGCACTAGGGAAATTACCAAGAATCCACAAGGATGACCCAGCTAAGACCCTAAGCATTAGTGGAGACAGTGCCTGAATTGGCTTTCCCCTGTAATCAGATTGATGACTACCTTAATTGTCATCATAGAACCTTCATCCAGCAACTGAAGAAAATAGATGCAGAGATCCACAGCTAAGTGCTGGGTCAAGCTCTAGGAGTCCAGCTGAAGAGAAGGATGAGCGATAATAAGCAAAGGGGCCAAGACCATGATGGGGATACCAGCAGAAACAACTGATCCAAGCTGGTAGGAGCTTACTGACTTCAGGCTGCCAGCTGGGGAACCTGCATATAGACCAAGCTAGGCCCTTTGAATGTGGGTGACTTGTATGACTTGGGCAGTCTGTAGGGTCATTGGCAGTGGGCCAGAATGTATTCCCAGTGCATGAATTGACTTTTTGGAGCCCATTCCCTATGGGAGGATATCTTGTCAGCCTAAATACAGGGGAGGAGGGCCTTGGCCCTGCCTCAATGTGAAGTGATAGACTTTGTTGACTACCCATGGGAAGCCTTACCATCTCTGAAGAGTAGATGGGGGGATGGGTGGGCAAGGTGAGGGAAGCAGGAGAAGGGGAGGTAGTGAGAACTGGGATTGGTATGTAAAATGAAAAAAGATTGTTTTTAAATAAAAAAGTAAATTATAAAAAAAGAAAAATGAAAAAATTACTTGTCAGTTAATTGGTGATTAAAATTACCTGTGTGGAAAAACACACAAACAATTTTGTTTTTCTTTACTCCCTTATTTAAATATATAACTTTCTAAAGTTAAAGGCCTGCTCTTTTCTGAAGGGAAACAGAGGTGGAATAGATCTGTGGGAGTTGGAGGTGAGGAGAGTCAGCTGGGAGGAGAAGAAGGAAGGGAAACTGTAGTTAGAATGCATTTTATAAGAAAGAATTTCTAAAAATACAACCACAAAAAATATTTATCAAACTGTGAGGTGGGATTCCCCTCTGTATGCTGTGAATATCATTGGTTAATAAAGGAACTGGCTTGGCCTGATAGGGTAGAACAGAGCTGGGTGGGGAAAACTAAACTGAATGCTGGGAGAAAGAAGGGTGGAGTCAGAGAGAAGCCATGGATCTGCTATCGGAGACAGATGTACTGAAACTTTGCTAGTAGGCCAAGACCTCATGGTGATGCACAGATTAATGGAGATAGGTTGAATTAAGATATAAGATTCAGGCAATTAGAAGCTAGAACTAATAGGCCAAGCAGTGATTTAATTATTATAGTTTCTGTGTGATTATTTTGGTTCTGAGCTGCTGAGCATCCGTGAACAAGCAGCTCCCTACAATAAAACTGTGGGTTAAAATTTCTTCCTTGTTCTAAATCATCACCCTTTCTAAAAGAATATTTTCTCAGCTAGGGGATGGTGTTCTTATTGTCTCCTTGCCATGATGGTGAATTCATCTTGACTCCCAGACCCCTCAGAACCCATACATAGTGGAAAGAGGCAAACAGATTCACAAGCTCGTCCACTGACCACCATGCCATGTGTGCATGCATATACACATAAACATGCATGTAAGCATGTGTACACATATACACACACAATTACAATTACTATTATTTTTGTGATCATTATCCCATTAGCTCCTGAACCTAAGTTGAGTATGGACAGTATTCATCTGCTTACAGACATAGTGCTGGTGGTTTATATAAAACCACTATCATTTTTCAAAGAAAAAATTCTCTGAAACTAACTGTATGTCATTTAATCCTCACTAATTGAACTTTCAACAAACAACCAATGACAATTCAAACCACTGTTTCTCCCTCATGTATATTCTACCCCTATTGTCTCATTTAGTGCTAAAGTTGTTCTCAATACCCCTGAGATCAATTCAGTTTAATGTAAGGAAGTTCAAATAGCATTGGCATAAACAATGTAAACTGATTTCAGGACTGGTAAAGAAAGAAAAGCCAAAAGAGTGATGTGTGAAATTTTAAGAAGTGAAAATGCATAATTTCTTCTATTTAGTTTATCCTGTATACAATTATATCACTAGCAATTGGTTATTTTCATTTAAAACACATTATTTATTTGTATATCATCATATGTCCAATATGTGTTCAGTTGTTGCTTTTTTGACTTGCTTGAACTGTAACTTACTTATAGTAAAAAGTAATTTCTGTGCTTTCAGACTTGTATTCAATGCTCAAATCTCATGGTAGTACATTAACCAGTTTGGTACACTGCAATAGTTGTATTTATTTAGCATTAATCTTTACTCTTCAAGTATTGGGGCTTCAGGAATATAACTAATATTGACTACTGTGGTACATAATATGCTTAATTAAATAAATCTCTATTTGTAATATAGGGGAATATAATGTGTGACTAGTACTACAAATTTCAGTTTTAAGAGGAAAAGAATATATTTCTTACCAGCTCAAAGATACAAGGGAAAAATTTATCTTGTATATTACCTAATAGGCCTTCTAGAACTAAAGACCACAGGAGGCAAGGCTAACAAAATTAATATGCAAAGAAGCTCAACACTGGGGACCTATAATTTTCTTGCAAATGATTTCACTTTAAGGATGAAACAACATAAGACAATACCAATTTCTTTCTTTTTTTTGCAAATAGATGAAGCTTTTTAAAAAATTAACACATGACAGCAGGTGGGAAGAATCTAGAATCTAGACAAGTGGATGTTTAAAGTCAGGGGAATCCAAATTTGATTTGTGTTGACATTTTACAAACTAATTTGAATTCACTGGTATGGTTTTTTTTTTAACTTGGGTACATATATTCAGTTAATCTAGAATTGCCTGTCTGTCAGACTGGAAGCAAACACTTGGTAGAATATGACAGTTGTTACATATTTACAAACATAAGTCTGCCAAATAACACTGGTGACTTCATAAAAGATGCTTATCTGTAATTTTCTCGATGATGAGCATTTTATCAGAGATATTTTTACTCCTGACTTTATCATGTAGCACAAAATTAATATATTTCTAATTAACGATTACCTAGATACAGGATCAGATAAATGATGTTGAAACCCATTTCAAGTATTCACTCTAGCTAGATGGGAAAAGATCATACAGAAAATAATGTATTAATGTTTTAAACAAACTATGTCATTCTGTAACTCTTGAAAGTGCAGGGAGTTAAAATATGGTATTAACTCATCTTTAAATATTGTTTCATGTTTGTTTCAAATCTGGTAGCAATACACACATGTAATTTTTCTTTTAGCAAAGGCCTCCCTAAAAATTTAAATGTGTTTCTTTCCCTAACAAAGGTTGATTGCTACCCTGTTAGTATTAATTTGAAACAGTATCACAAAAGTTCTGTGTAATTGGACATTGTAAAAACTGGGCTTTCAATGAAGAAACAACACTGTAACCAACTGAATCTTCCATTTCAACTTTCTTTCATACTTTGATTTCCTGATATATTGAAAAATGACCTGTGGTCACACCATAAACTGGTTTATATTTTAATACTAAAAATGGTACACAACAAACTCACTTGCGTTTTGGTCCTGCTTTCTTGTGTGAATGCGTGATTACACTTAATCAGTTAATGATGTTTTTTAAAAAATAACATTAACATATGTTCAATGGAGAAAATGTGAAGATTTTATGGCTTCATAATTTGCTTTAAAACAATTAATAAACTTGATATCAAAACATTTTTTCTGAATGTAGCAAAAATAATAATTTTATCACTTTATGCATAGTTTTAGCTTTTTATTTTTGATACTCTACCATAAACACACTAAACACACCTTTGCCTCTCATGGGTGAATTTATAATTAGAGATATTAATATACCAGATTAATGTATTGTACTGCCATGCTCTACAATAGTGTTTTAGAAAAGTCTAAATGAATCATACCCCAGGGAAGATTTGATGCTATCAATTTGAAGTGTTTAATATACATTTATTTAAATGTGAAGTTGCACTTTGCCTGAGGAATGAGTACTTAAATTGACAGCCTAATAAAATTCCTAAGTAATGTAGTCTTTTCCCCCATTTACTTATTAGTCATATTTTAAAATCATTCATTTACAGACACCAGAAAAGTATGTGAACTAATTGTTTAGGGATATAATAATTGTTTAGGGAATTAAATGTTAATTTTATGGCTATCTTCTTTTTCATTATAAATATAGAGATTTGATCTTCAGTTCTGCTCCTTGAAGCAAACAGAATCCTTGGCTGAAGACTCTAAATGTTTGAATGACTGGAAATGATCATAATATTTTAAATAAATAATACAGTATCAACATTATATAAAATTACCCTTAGTTCATACTCAAATTTCAATTCTTGAGCAAAAAATAGGATTTTTATTATAAAATTATAAAATGGTTCTGAGAGTGAATTTATTATACAGAGAAATTTAAATTAAAATATGACTCATTAATATGCTTTATTCTACCCTCAAAATTTATGGGCCTTGGCAAACTTAATTGTTGTAGACATCACAAAATTGAATTACTATTTATGAAATCAAATTAGTTATGTTCATTATTTGCTGTCATTTTAAATGTGGAAATCCAGCAAAGAAAACTGTTTCATCTCTTCTACTGAAATAATTGCAAATCCATTTTCCTTATATTTTAAACAAAACAGAACTTGTGTTAATTATCTGAATAAGTAAGAATTTCAAATTTGCTAATTAAACATGTGTCATTCAGATACCTTAATGAGCTCTCACCAAGTGTTATCTACTAACCAAAATCTACAAAAATATGGCCTGTGGGTGTAACTTGGTGGTGATGCTGTTACTGAGCAAGTGCAAAAACCTGGGCTCAATTACCAGAATCACAAACGTGTAGTACGAAAGCATCAATAAGCAACATGTGGTGGGTTTCCAAACTGCTTGTAGCACATTAGGTTTATATTGAGTGCGATCGCCAATGTGGATGATTTCAACCAGTTTGGGCACTCTTTCTGTTCTGTTCATGTTTATCCAGACCAGAAAACCTATTGTGTGCACACGTATCCACACAGTGTGCCAACTTTTAGGAGCTATTTCCTGTAACCTTGATTTGGTGAGTTCTACCCTCAGAGGGCCTCACAGTGCTTTCTAAATGCCCCGCTTTGCTTGCACGTAAGTCGCGCTACCGGGTTTTCCGGTTATTTCCTTACAAACTCACCTGTCTCCATCATCTTCTATTTGGTTTTATTCATACAGTGCCAGGTACAAGAAAATATCAAGCTTTGGTTTATCCGCTTTAGTCACACAAGCATCATGCTCTCACAAGACTGTACTCCTTGTTGCTGGGGAGACAGTTAAGCCACTAAGGGGTTAACACCGCCTGCTCTTACAGAGGACCTGGGTTTGATTCCCAGCACTCACACAGCAGCTCACAACCATCTGTAACTGCAGTTCCAGGGAATCGGATGATCTCTTCCAGTATCATATGTGGTACACAGACACGCATACAGGGCAAACACTCATATGCATAAAATAAAAATAAATAAATATATTTAAAATAAAAATTCGTTTTCCTCACTCCAAAAAAGTACCACTGTTTTCTTTTCATGCTTATTAACGGCTTCTTCCGGATTTTGACACATTGCACTGCTTCTTCATAGCTCTGATAGTTGACACAGAAGACAATAATTTTGTTTCTTGGCCACAATAGATCAACCAGAACCTGTCCCAAAGTATGAACTATAAGGAACAGAAGAATTTTTTTTAATCCTACATGTGGACTTATGATATAAGATTTCAAAAATTAACATTTAAGAGAAGCCAACTTCTTTTCAAGCCTTGAAAAAAGTTTCTTTCATCAGAAAGCATTAATGTTCATTGTAGTTTTGTGCTATAAGCAATCAAATATTGTTGCTTCAATAAGGAAGCTTTTTAATTGTGAAATGCCATAGCATTGTTTACCACCAAAATCTCATGGCATACTTAAACAAAATATAGTCAGGAATATCTTTAAGCTTTGTTTTTTTCTAAATACCTTTCCATCACTATTTATGAAATCATATAAAAGAGTTATCAATCACTCTGATGCCACAGAAGATGAAAACTAATGAAGTAATGTTTTCGTATATGCATGCTAATAGTTCAATGTTCTAAATATTACTAGCCTTTCCAAATCTTTGCGGGAAATATTCTGTATCTACATTTAGCTGGCTGAAACTTGTCAATCTCATAATTTTTCTACATGGTGAAATTTATTTCAAACATATCTGGAGTACATCAGACTCCTATGCAGCATCACAATTTTATGAGAGCTTTTTTAAAGGAGTAAATTCAAATAAATGTATACTTTCATCAAGTTCAACATTTTCCCAGGTTAAAAAAAAATGCCAGGTTAAAAAGATATCTCTTACTTGCTAAGAAATACTGTACCAAAATGTGTTCCTGGAATCACATCGTATGACTCTGATACAAAATGTGTAATTCACAACAATGTTGGGTTAAATAAATGTTGCTGTTAGTATAGTGTAATTTTCTTTGGTGATAAATGCTACTGACTTGCTATTTACTTTTCAATTGATTTTATTTGCCAAATTATATCCCAAACAGTCCCATGGGCTTACTGAATATATGAGGGTTAACAATGAAAAATGTGCATACTTTTAGTACCAACTTTGTAAATTGCCTTAATAATAGCTGGTATAATGTAATAGTATTTTCAACCAGTACTTTTAATTTCTAGCTCATAAAGCCTTTTCATTGAACCCCAAGGGTGTAGCTATAAAAGTTAAGATTTAATTTTGTATATAATGTGACTTAAATTAGCTTTAAAGCAATAGGAAAAAAACATGCAGTTACAAAAGACAGGCTGAAATTGTGATAGCGATATGAATTTCTGTTAACAAAATTAATTACTATTTCTATTGTAGCATAATTTGTGGTGGAATTTTTAGACTACTCAGAATGTGCATTTTAAATCTCGTCTTTAAAACCATGGCAAATGTAGGGGATCCCGTCAAGGGCACATGTAAAGAAACCATGGACGAACTTACCTGAAGTATCCAGGTAAGTCATGAAGGAAAGCAGACGTACTTGAATAGATTTAATGCTGTAAAATGGCTTCCTTCTACTTCCTCACTAAGCTACCCCTTTCCATTCGGTACTTTCTATTGTATGTAAGGAGTGTACTTCTGCTGACGTGAACTTTTAAAGTTGACAGTAAATTCCTATTTGTGACCTCATTTACCCTTGTGTGAAGGTTTACAGCAACTATCAACATCTGTTTCATTAGTGGATGTATTTAATGCCTTGCCCAACACAGATAGCATAAGATGAGGAGCTCATGCTGGGTGCACAGTGTAACGTTTTATGGTTATAACTATAAATATAATATAAAAGTAAATATAAATATGGATGTAATGTTTGGGATGTATGCATTAGAGAAGAATCTATTTTCAATAAAAACTCAGAGAAAAGAAAAAATTGTATTTCAGTTACCAGAATATTAGATGCTTGCCAGAAATTGTTAATGTACTTCTGATTTACTTGATTCGTTCTATTAAGTATGTGGTGGTATCTATACATAGCTTTAGTTTGAAATTCTTTTTTATTTTTTTGAGACAGGGTTTCTTTGTAGCTTTAGGGCCTGCCTTGTAATTCACTCTATAGACCAGGTTGGCCTCAAAGTCACAGAAATCTGCCTGCCTCTGCCTCCTGAGTGCTGGGATTAAAAGAGTGCATCACCACCGCCAGGCTAGTTTGCAACTCTTAATGACTTCTGACATTCATCACTTACACTCCAGACATGTTTTCTTCAGTAAAGCACTGTAATGATTTCAAAAATCAAAAGAGCAATAAATACCTCGCACAAATTTTCAAATGAAAAAATTGTAATCTAAGAAAAATTCACACATACTGATGTAATTGAATGATCAATTTTAAGCTTGGGGTTTTATATAGATAGATAGATATAGATATATAATACATATGTATGAGTGTTTTGTTGCCTCTATTTCTATGTATCATATACATGCACAGAACCCAAGGAGACCAGAAAAGGGCTTTGAATCTTGGAACTAGAATTCTAAATGGTTGTGAGCTGCAATGTGGATGCTGGGAATTGAACCCAGGTCCTCTGCTAGAGCAGCTAGTGCTCTAAAAGGCGGAGCCATCTCTTCAGCTCCATCATTTGTTTTAGAACATTGCCTTTCTTAGGTATCACCAACAAATACACATCGACCACTAACAGTATTTGATGTTCTACGTAATCTATAACTTACACCTTTCTCAGTGTTTTAATTAAAAAGTAAGTTATTCAGTAAGACATGATTACTCTCAGGGAAGTGAATCATAACTATAATGTGGCTTCGAATACAGTACCGAACATTTGTTAAATTGCACTTTTTCTTATTTGAGACACACATTTTAACCGAATCCATTTCTCAATAAACTTTTAAAACTAAGCCAACAAAACCATGAGATGCAGATCTGCATTTTAAATTGGCATTGCAGTGTTGTTCTCTGTTATTTAAAGTTTGCCTTTTCTTTATATTTTACAGTTTGTCCTATTTTGGCATGAAATAGGTAACATAATATACAAGAAAATATTGCTAGTATACACGCCAGTCTCTTTGTTTAGAGCTAGCTAATAGACAGCACTGATTAGTGAAGCAAGTTATATCAAACCACAGACTCACTCTCCAGGTCTGTGTATGGAGCTCCCTCTCTCTCGCTCTCTCTCTCTCTCTCTCTCTCTCTCTCTCTCTCTCTCTCTCTCTCTCTCTCTCTCTGTGTGTGTGTGTGTGTGTGTGTGTAATACAGGGTCTCACCATGGAGCCTCGACACCCGACTCTTACAGAATAACTGACTTTTAAGTGTCATACCCAAAATTAAATTTGTTTTGAAAGTTACTAAGTAAGCTTACATTTTTGTCCCCTCAGGATAATTTCTTTTCAATCTTTTCAACTTACTTCATATTTCTCCAAAATTAAATTATTTAACACCAAATCAAATGTTTAAGTTCTGCACACACACACCCGAAAAGGATAATGGTGAATTTAAAAGTATCTGCAAATATGTTTTAAAGTGTTAACGGGGGGGGGAGCGGGAGGGGACTGGGAGAAGGGGAGGAAATGTAATTTTTTTTGAATGGAAAAAATAAAAGAATATGGGAACAAAAAAAGAATATTAGCATCTCTAAAGATGTTTTCATACACGTTCCAATAAACAATAAATTTGAAAAGAAGTATATTTTTATAATTATGCAAATTTTGCAATGTTCCCTAATAAATCATTTTTTGTGAAAAAAAGTGTCAAAATTTAGTCAGTGAGGAAAGATCCATGGCAAAAATCTTTAATTATATCTAACAGACATGGGAAATGATCAAATTTTATTTCTCTTAAAGGAGAAAACACTTGTCATCTTGCTATTGCAAACTGAAATATGTTTCAAAGTGTGCTGTGACTATATCTAAGATTATTTTAGAAAGGTGATAGTTGCAGCTCATGCTGCAACAGAGTTTGAAAGCAGCTGTGAGTTCAACCATGATCCAACAAAATGCAGCTCTGTTGAACCCAGCATACTCGAGGGCCTGTCTGTGAGCTTACTAACTAAAAAGCCTGAAACAGCATTAATTTATTACCAGTCTGGGTTTATTTTCTTCCCTTTACCCATTCATTTTTGAGATCATCTGTAACCGAACTTTTAGTTTGTTTAGTTGCTATGATTATGCTCCGGTAACATTTGACAATAGAAAGATCTGGAAAGCTTAGAAGGAATACATTATGGTGCCATAAATTTGAGATGGAAGTAAGTTTTTGTATTTCTACCAGGAATATCAGATAACAAGTTACTGCTTGAAAATCTGCTTTTCCAGTCTGCACTGCTCGTTCAGAGGTGGGTGGCCCCACAGCCATTTCATACTGCAAAGGACAATTACTATTCCTGATGTGCCCTGGGAGAGAGGTGGGGGCTGAGTTCAAGGTTTTAGGGGCTGTCCTCATTTTGCTTAACTGATTTTATAAAGAAACTCTGAGCTTTGCTTTTCTGTTTGTTTGTTTTGTTCTTTTGTTTTACTTTATCTACTCTTATACCAACACAGACTTCTCAGCAGCCTAGCAATTCATACTTATAAAGTCATCTGGTTGGGCACAGTGGCTCATGGTCAGCACATGGAAAGCAGAGAAAGTCTGGATCTCTGAGTTTGAGGTCAGTCTGGTCTATGTAGGGAGTTCCAGAAAAGTCAGACGTTTTCTCAAAGAGAGAGAGAGACAGAGACAGAGAAAGAGAGAGACCACCCTCTGTACTACACATTCCATACCTGAGCTAAGATACTCCCATTCTCCCAGTCCTAGACCATGAAGAATGCAGTGCTGATCTATGTCTGCATCCTAGCTTTTGCAAGATAAAGAGGTATTCAGACGTAAAGACTAGTAATTCCCATGAGGAGACAAAAACAAATGATGTGGTTCAAGGAAAAGATGCATCTTGTTACAAGCAGAGATGCATTCCTGATGCTGTGCGGAGGGCTGCAAGCATTCTGTACCCTGCAGAATCTACCTGACAGCAGCAGTTACATTTACTAATTCCATGTCTCCAAGAGTTATCTGACTCACAAGTGTTTATTGTGAAAAGATATGCTGCCTAGCAACAGCTTTAACATGATGCAACTGATTTTTCTGCACTTGTAAAAAGATGTTTTATTCATTAGTTGCCATCCTTTGCTTATTTGTGTGTGTGTGTGTGCACCCTCCTTTTCTGTTTCAAATTCCACTTTCTAGTTCTGAATATCTCCCTTTGTGTCTATGCAAAATGTACCATTGTTTACCTTTTATGCAAATTTGCATTAATGTAGAACTGAATGCTGGGAGGAGCCTTCCCTTTTATGTAAGGATCTAGGAGCCAACATTGAGAACTACATTAGGCTTGTGGATTCAAGTGCTTCCTAAAATTTGGGCACATTAAAAAGCCACCAAGATAGAGGGTTTGACACTTGGGTTTGGCCACCTTACTGCTGGATTGTTTTCTAAATTTCTATGCTTATTTCTTTAGGAAACATAACATTTCTGAAGCAGCAAATATGAGCACACTGGCTATCATGGATGCTCAGATGGGTGCTAGAGGGATCTGCTGGCATTATAATCCATTACACAGAAAGAAGAGGGAGGGAGGGAAGGAGGGAAGGAGGGACGGAGGGAAGTAGGGAGGGAGGGAGGGAGTTTCATCACTACATATTACATGCTAATATCACTATATGGGCATTATTCAATTTGAACTTCATGGCTCTGGAAGGAAAGCTTATAAAAGACAATTTTGTAAAGATTTTTAACCACTTAACTACCATCCATGCAGGAGATTACGGGTATGCAGTTAGGACTCATACCTGAACATTGGTCTTTGCCCTTTTAGAACATGTGGGTATAGAAATGTGTGTGATGGAATCTGTACATAGATTCAAATAATGTAAAATAGTTGGCATTTTAGAACTGGAGAAAGTCTTGGAAACAACATATTTTCTTAACAATAACTTATTGGGATGAATTTTTATAAGCGCTCTTTGTATTAAATGTTGGGAAATTCATTTATTCGTTTAACAAGTATATTCTTTTCCCTTGCTGTGTGCTACTAATGTGACCTACTAGCCACATTAGTATCAGGGAGAGAAATTTGTACTCTATCTTTAAGATGTCCATGTGGCAATATAGTCTCAATGAGTGTTCCATATATGGAGAAGTGAGTCTTATACTTGGATATGATTAACATGAGGGTAAGATAAGTCTTAAAGGCAGAAAGTAGCAGAGTTCATTTCAATGGCACGAAGTCACTGACATTAATAATAGTTAGGTGAGTGAATAGAAGATGCAGACAGCGCTGCTGCGGGGGGAACACCCAGGGTTAAAGGCTGGATAGGCCAATAAAGGATGCCAGGTTCATCCTACTGCCCTGCCATGGGTGCTGTCATTCAGTAAAGCCACAGAAGTATTAACAAACATGGACGTGATAGGGAATGGTAGAAAACTAGATTAAAGTACAGACACCAGTTGCTTAAACTATTTAGTGACAAACATGATCTTCTTCCATTTCACCCCATATCAGTAAATAAAACATTAACAAACACTTTTAAAGGACTCAGTTTCTAAGGTAATCTTATATTTCAAATTCATAGACATCTATCATTGTACGTAAAATACATGTGACATGGTTCTCAGCTTCTACGGTTCTTCCTGTTCAACCTACTGCCCTTCCAAATAGTGATTATTCTCATGGAAATTTATGAGAAACATTGAACAATGTTAAATGCAAAATAGTTTGTACATAGCTTATAATCATATTTGTTATTTCAAAAATCAATAGAAATATACTTGTCTAATAACAGAATGGAGGAAATATGTACCAAATTTTCAGAAAGAGTCATAAGGGGGTTAGTTACCTTGCAATGGTAAAATAACACAAGAAGAAACCATTTTCAGTATTACATCCTCATCCAATCACTCAAGTTTATTAATTATTTGAGAATTTCACACACTGTTTTTTGAATATATCCACTTCTTCAACTCCTTCTCTCCCTACCCTCTTGGCCTTCCTATCTTTTCTCACCCTACTTTGAGATTCCTCTTTTTTTTTCTTTTCCCCATTGAGTACAATTTGTGCTGCCCTGTTATTTAGGGGGTTGCTGTGTGGTTAGTCAATATGAGGGTCGCATTCTTAAAGGAAATGGATTCTCTCTCTCAGAACCTACCTCACTCAGATGGTGGTGGTATTGGGTATCCACTTCTCTCTATTTATGCTGAGATCTTGTCAGGCTGGATCTTGCCAACTCTTCTAGATGCTGTCAGAATTACTGTGGGTCGACATGCACATCCACCCTGTGATGTCTGGGAAATTGTTCCCTTGAAGTCACCTAAAATCTTGGGCTCTCACGGTTTTTCCACCTTCTTTCACAAAGGTCCCTGTAGGGTGTGATATGGGTGTCTGATTTCAGGCTGAGCACCCCACAGGCTTGTCCTCCACACATTGGTTAAGTCAGGCTATCTGTCTTGATCTCCTTCTTTTGCAATGAGAAGCTTCTCTGATGGGGCAGAGAGAGGCCTAATCTATGTGTACAGCAATAAATAAATAAATCATTAGTCATTGTAATACTGTATCCATTTAACAGAATAATAGTACTAGAGTCTTCCATATGGCCTGTGGCCTATCTAGTCACAGGTTATTGGTATCTTTAAAAGTGGCAGGCATCCACTACATATCACAGAGCAGGTTTTGACTGGATCAAGAAATGATTGGTTATTCTCCTAAACTTGGAGCCACTGTTGCACCAGAGAGATTATTTTGGCAGGCCAGACAATTGGGAGCTTGCACAGTTGATAGCTGGGTGAGAAACAGGCTTACTTTTTTCCTCTGACAGCATGCATACCACCTTCCAGAATCATGAATGGAAGACAACAAGGATGAAGATATTCCAAATGTATGCTATCTTCAGCAAAAGGCTCTTGCTGTCTGGCTCTGGAGGGTGGTCAGGGATGTTAAAAATAGCTGGTTGGAGGTCTATGTGATCCCATTAGCCAATAACTCAAAAAAAGTAGCTTTATTGGATATTTCAATTAAACCTTTTGTTTGTTTGTTTTCTGATACAGGGTTTCTCTGTATAACCCTGGTTGTCTCAGAACTCACTCTATAGACCAGATTGCCTCAAACTCAGAAATTTACCTGTCTCCACCACCAGAATGCTGGGATTAAAGGTGTGTGCCACCATAAGCAGGCTTTATTAAACTCCTTTATATATACATGTGTGTGTGTGTATTATGAAGTATCTTTAATAGTAAGTTTCCATATGATTTCTTTAAAAGCCTTTAGTGTTAGTCATCTATTTAAAAACAATTTATTTTAGGGTTGGTGAGATATTCCAGCAACTAAATACACTTGTCTTGCAGGCCTGACAACTTGAGTTTGATCCCCAAAGCCCATGTTAAGAGAGCTTATCCCCAGAACTGTCCTCTGATCTCCACATTCATGCCTTTGCACATGCATAAGTGTGCACACGTGTGCACATGCACATACACACACACACACACACACACACACACACACACCCTAAAATGTTTTTTAAAGAATAGTTTGTTTTGAAACAAAATAAATTAGAGGAAGAAAGGCATGTTTCATTTCTTTGGTATTGTGACACAAAAAGACACCAAGGGATAGATGTAGAGGTTGTTGACATATTAAATTATATCCTAAATTCTTAATGTAAGGTCACTTCGAAAGTAATTGAATCCACACTTGCAAAACCACTAAAAGTTGCTCACAAAATCCTCTGTAGTATTCTCATTCATAGTGGGGAGTTCAAGCTATGCGAAACTGGAAATGTGCAGTCAATAGAATTTATAACACCTGCCTTGTTAAACACTTTGATGTGATGACTACATTTCAGAATATTAAAATTAATGATGCCAGAACATCTATAAAATGAGTAGTCTTCATTTGTTTTATCACAACGAATAACACATTCTGTGCTGTTTGTACATCATGTTTTTAGGTTTTAGCGACTCTCACGCATAGCAACTTTGTTTGTTACTGCTATGTTTTTTATTACTATAAATGCAAGAAGTGAAAATGAAAACACATTAATTAAATGTTCTTCAGTAGGCCCTGCCTGAAATATAACATGAGAAACATGTCACAGCCAAAAGCAATGGACCAGATAATTGTCCCAAATTAGGACATTGTGCCTGTGAAGACATTTAAGTTTTGAACCTAACAGTTTCACTATTTGACCTCTGCTCTGCTAATTACAGGCATTTAATGCATTAACTATGTCTTAGGTCAGGACACTGTGTAATTAGGGGCAATATTAAATATAATAGGTACTATTTTGATGTGCAAGCACCTAATAATACTGACAAATTATTATCAGTTTAAATTCGCAAAGCACTGGGTAGAATGACAATGCTAAAAGTTCAGTGGATTAACAGACTAATCTTTTATAATTTCAATGACTCTTCACGTCATTCAGATAATAAAATCTGGAGTGTTCAACCCCTATGTGCAAAGTAGTGTAATGTCTGCATAAGCCCACTTGCATTCTCCTGTATGCTTTAGATGATTTCCCCATTGCTTGTAATATCTATAAAAACATAAATGTTATGGGCATAGGCAATCTGTTGTATGATGGAACAATAGTAAGGAAGAGAAATCTGTCCATGGTCAGTACTAACACAATTGATTTTAAAATATTTTGTACCCGTTGATCTATCTGGTCTATGTTGAATAAAGGATACATAACTCATGGGTAAAGGAGTATCTGTACTAAACAGCTTATGCTTATCACACACATACATGTATCTAATAGTAGCATATCATTTTGAAGAATCGATAAAAATTAAAAATTACATTATTTCTATATCAAGACAGTAAATACGGTTAAGTCTGACCTGGTTTAACAGGTAAAACAAGTACTAATTCTGGACTCCTTACAAGGCAAACATCTTTCTGGTCACTTTTCATGCACAGCCTTGATCATTCAGTTCTCACAACAACCTACACAGGAAGGCTGTGATTCCTCCAGTGACATTTTATAGGTGGGAAAAGGGAAGCCTAGAGAAGGTAGCACCCAGAAGCAGAACTCCTAGAAATTTCTCTATCCCTTCATTGCATAGAGAATGGGAGTTTTCAACCTTTCCTCCTGTGCTTCTAAGGCCGACCAATAACTACCTTTTGTTTGAGTTTTTTTAAGTCCTTTTTACCAGCTAACACACTAAAGTTTCATTCCCCAGGTGCCTAGAAACTCTACTTTCAATATAGCCATGTGTGCCAGTCTAAAGACTGAACTCCAGTCTTCTGTCATGACACCCCTGTTGTCAGTTCTCAGATATATCACCAAATCAGAAAGAGTTGCATGCTATTCCAATGGGGAGGATGTCTGAAATTTCCATTTATGCCAGCATTATCCCACAAGTTCCAAATGACCCAAAATTCAAAGTGTTTACAAATTATATAAAGAAAATCAGATAGTGTCTCCAGGAGCCTTCTCTGTAGTCACTGGGTGGTCTGCCCTACCCACCAGCTTTGTGAGCTCTGTGAGATGCATAGAGGAAGGCTGTTGCTAGGGTGTCCAACCCTGCCTCTAAAGATGCCCACGTACATACCAAACTCATCCAGCTGTTCTGGTTCAGTATCTTTTCCCCCAAATACTTAAGAAACTTGAAAAATCAGGAAACCTTGTAATAAATCTGGATTGACAATCTCATTTTGATTTACGGAATGATCCATCAAAAGTGGACGAACTCCCACTAACAATAACCATCTACAGGGTACTACCTGTTTTTGATTTCGTATGGTTTGGTCACCTGGGCTCATTTTCTGAACTACCTGTGGCTCCTGAAACACTTAAATTTGTGATCCTTGCTCTGCAAACTTAGGATCCCCTCCAGGTCTGGAATTCTGTTTATTCTGAAGAAAAGAAAGCTGCTACACCACTAACCAAAAGGAATGTTGGTCACTCATGGTTCTTAGGCTATGCCTACTGAAGAACGTGACCTGAGCTTGTACCCAGGGCTTCTTGACTCCAAATTTTTACTCATTTCCAGCATATCTACTGTCTCTTATTTCCAGTGGCATGACTTAAGTCTAGTGACATAAAATGTTAAGAGAATAGTTTTTGCGGATATAAACTGTTCACACTCAGGAAAATATTTTAAAGCCTGAGAGTGTGTGTCATTAACAGGGGAAAAAAATATAAATTCGAAAGGATATAAATGTTTGGAATTTTTGCAAGGAGGAGGCTCTAACACAAACTAGACTGCTTCTGGGCCTCCTTCACTGCCCCATATGACCTTGAGTCCCCTGAATGCACTCCATCCATCCCATAATGAGACTGTAGCTTATTAGTATCCCCTAAGGAGTGAACATATATCCCTGACTTAAGAACAAACACACATAAGCCTGAATGTCAATTCAAATTACAACCTTACCCAATTTCTCATAATAAATTGCTTAACAAATAAATGGATCTTGAATTTTTTCAAATGTCTAAGTTGCTCTGGGATAATATATTCAACAGTTTAGAAATGACTAGGATATGTAAAACAAACTGTTAATTATTTTTCCAGAAATTCTGTCATTCAAACAAGATTTCACACTGATTAGTTAATTTTTTATACAGAAGCAATAGGCACTGGGGGAAGAGACCAAGCTCATGCAGTTGCTGAAATGAATCCTTTTTGTCTGAAAAATAACATATTTATTGTAGTAATAAAAAGTCCTGCACTTAATGTGTGAACATATTATTGTAATCATATTAGTGCAAGTTGAATTGGGTGTATGTATGTATGTTCTCTTATAGCTGCAAAAAAAATAGAATACTGACTTTTTATTTCTAAGAAGTCCAAGTAAGTGAATATGAAAATGCTATTGTAAGTTACTCAAGTTACATCTTCTGGATACAAACAAAATCTACATTTGTGGGGAACGTCTGAGAAGAACTTGTGCAAGTGTTAGATGATGCCCAGGCCATTTTCTCTGGCTTAAGAGCAAGCACAAAGCTGTTCCCTTCACATTCTACTCTGATCTGTGACTTCTTAGAAGAAAAAAAAGCTTATTAGTTTTGCTAATAATTTGCAACCTAAGTTTTATAAAACCTATTGTTGTTTTCTCTATGATAAATCCTTTATTTGAGAGCATGTTCTGTATAATGCAAAAAGAAAAGTTCACTCCCAATGACCTACTCCACTAGCCAGGCTCCTAGAAGCTCCACAGCCTTCAAAACAATGTAACCAGCTGGAGGCAAGGAGTCAAGACATGAGCTGTGGAAGGATTACATTATCAACCATCACTGTGATCCTTGATCAATGTCCCATCTCGTGCACGTCTGGGATGAAATGAATAGGTCAATCATAAGGTGGTCAAACCCTCATTTCTTATGTTATACATAAAGCCTGCTCTCATAGTATTACTAACAAATAGGGGCCAATGATTAGAAAAAAGAAGTATATGAAAGTGAAGATTCCCTCATCAAAATACAAAGAGGCCAAAGTAAAATGATACAAGGAAAACAAAGGAAGAAAAAGGAGGAAGCTTGAAGCATTTTCGGGTTTATTCTGCCTGGCTGTTTTTCTCAGTGACATGAAGCATGGCTCCAAGAAACCATATGTTTCCCACAAAAAGGACTGAACAATGGCATTGGGCTAAGATTGAAAACAAACGCTGAAATAAAACTATGTATATACACCTTCTGTCTTCAGCAAATACTGTTGGCTTAAAAATTAATTATGCCTGTGTATGCATCTGTGTGAATTTTAAAGAACAGGTGTGGCATGAGAAGCATATTATTTATATATATACATATATCAACATATGAAAAGCAAACTCATTCTGAGATTCAGATAAGGAGATATAAGGATATGTAGAGAGAAATGGCATGTACACGCCTTTTGTTTTTAATTTCTCCAGTCACAGCAGCCAGCCCTGTTACACAAATATCTGAAGACAGACATGCTTCCATTAGACTAATGAAAAATCAGCATGCAAGTGGTCTTAGACTTGAAGCTTTATCAAAAGGTCCTTCATATTTCACATGAATATCTGCACTCACAAGTGACACAAATATTACAGGTAAGACAATCTCATTTGACACATAAAGCATGACAGAAGCTAAGAACTATCACTATTATTCCCATTTTTGCACAGAAAACTGTGAGACTTTAGGAAGTGTCCTGCTCATGGTCTCAGGGCTAGCAAAAACAACCTGGCTTAAATGCCCAACACTAATGGTTCACAGTTTCAAAGGACAACTTTTGTTCATCTGCCACTACAGAATATATTTCCACTTTTGTCCACAGTACAAGGATTAATGTATTCAAAAAATTTAAACATGGCCAAAACAGTGTTACAAGTGTGTATTTCATAGATCTGTGTATATGAGAGTCTTTCCACACCCTCTTATCATTTTCTCTAGCTTCCAGTCAAAAACAAGTTCAAGTGTGTTTTTCAAACCAGTTATAGTTCTGAAAGTCATTAACTCGGTGGTAGCTTGATTTTCACAGTCTCTAAAAGTTTAGTTACATAGAAATATATATGTTTTCTTTTTATTGTTTTTATTGAGCTATGTATTTTTCTCTGCTCCCCTCGTTTCCTCCCCTCCTAATATGTTTTCATCTATTACTACTAGTGGGCTGCACTCCCTGTGCTTACGGCTCAGACCACCTTACAAAAGTAAAAAGACTTAAACATTCAGGTCAGGATCTCACAGGAAAGAAGAGTTGCTCAGAGAACTGGCCCACTCCTTGCTGGGTTGGGGGAGTGATGTAGAGCTCACCCTGGTGGTAAGAATGGGGGCAAGTTGGCAGACTGACGAGTCCTTCAACTACCCAGGCCTAGAACCATAGTTATGAGTTTGCCCATGCCACATCCACCCCGTCTAGGACCCGTGAGAGCTCATGAATGAGCTAGTCCTGCAGACCTAAAGCTGCAAGATTTCCACAATACAGGGCAACAACAGTATATCCACAGGGAATCCCAGTGAGGGCCCAGCATCAATAGTGTAGCAGAAACCAGATGCCTCAAACCAGACCAATGACTTTGCAATGATCTCTTGTAAGTAAAGATATATGGACAAAAGGGAAAGAAAGAGTAGGTGTGCTCATTTGGAGTGGCCACCAGATCCCATGTTTGACAATCAATAGACATTTATTATTTGTAGGCTTCCATATTTAATGCAGCATAATAATCAATTCTCATATACAAATGAGACATTTTCTGGCAGCAGTTTTTCTAACATCCTAAAGCATTCACAGCTTCCAAATACTCTTTATACTATTGAGAGTTTTCATGCTTGGGCCTTTGGTATAAGCTTTTTATTTTGTTTCTGGAATATTCTCTAAAAGTGATGGCATGATTATCTTTATATATGAGATAAGTTTATTTCAATAGATTAATTTCTTTCTAGAGATTGCAAATATGAGGCAAACATTAAATTTTCCTATGTTGAGAAGATTAATGACTGGCCCTTTCCATATTGTCATTTATTCTCAAATTTTCTTGTTACAAATTCCTACAATACCCAGGACCTACTCTGTACTCCTACCCATGTTTACCATTTAGCTTACTCTGTGTGTGTGAGAGAGAGAAAGAGAGAGCGAGAGAGAGAGAGAGAGAGAGAGAGAAAGAGAGAGAGAGAGAGAAAGGTGAGGGAGGGAGAGAGAAGAAGAGATGGAGAAGGGTTGCCTTTCAAGACAACATTCTTAACTATACAGTCTTCTCACATTCAACACTGACTGATACAAACATCTATTTGACTTAATTGACACAAAATATGATTAAAAATAATTTTTTTTAAATTATTATACAAATGTTTGAGTTAAGAAATGACTATTTCACACACACTGATACTTCTGTAGTTTTGTTTTTATTTATTTTTTGAGAATGTCATACATGAGCACTGTGTTTACACCATTACTATGCATCCTATCTCTAACTCCATCTCAAATTCATGACCTCTCCTTTTAATATTATTGCTACATATATATATACCCTGTTAAATCCATCACATGTTGTCCTTATGTATGTGCCTTAAATTTAGAAGGAGATATGTTATTACACTTGTAAGGATACTCTAACCAAAATTAAACAGGCAAATGATGTGCTGAATTCACTCTAGCCAGTGAGTGTGAAAAAATGCTTACCCTACAGTGTAGTGAGTAGAAAATGATTCTTTTACCCCTTTTTGAGACACCACAAACATCAGAAAAGCATTTGTTAAAAGTACGTTTTGGGGGACTGATATTATGCTCAGAGATAAAGAATCTGCCTAGCATGCATAAAGTTCTCCATTCCTAATGCTGAATAGATAGACAAATGATAGGTAGATAGAGAGACAGACAGACAGACAGATAGAGAGCTTATTATTCTCTTTTGTCCACACTACAAAAGCATTTGTAAGAAAGTTTTCTAGGTATTTTAGATGGTATGTGCAGATAGTAAGTAAAGGCAGAGGAGAGAGTGTAAGCTTCTTCCATGTTTTACCTTGGTCTGGAACTCTTGCAATTTGTCTTTGTTTTCTGCCTCTAACAATAATAACTAGAATGTTTTGCTGTTTTCCGTCCTTTGAAGGTCTAGAAATTGAATCTAGAGTCTTGCGTGTGGAAGGCAAATATCCCACCATTGAACCACCCCGGCTCTACACGATCTTCACTAAGCTTGTGGAAGAGTTGGATGCTGTTCTGATTTAATCTACAAAACTATTTTAGGAAGCTGACAGATGAAGCTTTTCAAGAGAGCAAAATAGTTGGAAGGAAGCTGAGTGCCTTGGAAGAAGTTGGCTATGAAACTGGCTAGCAGACCATGAGAGATACTGGAGAATGGCGGGAAAGAGCGAAGGTCACAGAACCAGAAAGCAGGTGGGGGTGGGTGGTGGGAGGGTACAAGGGAAGAGAAGAAAGGGAGAAGAGGTAGGAAAGTGAAGTTTAAAAAATAGTTTCAAAATGTTATAATGAAAACTAATACTTTCTATATTCATTTCAAAAATTACTCTTAGAATAAGAGGAAACTAGGACATGCTGCTGTTTGGAGGCCATAGAGTTGTGTAAGCTCCAAGGACATTGGTAAGTCATGCTAGACAAATTGTAAGAATTAATGATTGTCCAGGCTATTAGTCAATTCCAGGAACTGAGAGCTCTTCTACAGTGTACTCTCATGACCTTGTCTTCAGTATGGAATTTTCCATGTGAAATTCAATTCAGTTTTGACCAACTAATCTTAGTAAGCATTTTCTCCACTTCTAAATGAAAGGACAAAAGCCAAATGGATTTTAGTAATTTTTAAAATATAATATTTAATATAATAAGGGCATTAATTATTTCAAGATTTTATTGCTTAATTGGAACTTTTTATATGAATGATTTTCATTGTAAGTATTTTCAAGTTATTTGTAAAATGACTAATATCTGAAATTTTAATTCTGTTTTGCCAATGATATTAATGTAAATATAAATATTATAGCTTTCCAACTGTTACTAATACTTCAGGTCTAATATAAGAAAAATGTATTATAAACACAAATAAAACATTCTGTAATATTTCTGTAAGCTACTTACATCAAGATACAAACTTTTTCTAAGAAAATTTCAGAACTAACTCACAGTCTAAAGATATGTTTTGACCACATAGCTGTAGATTATTAAAGCTACTACAGAACATAGTCGGGGGAGGGAATAAGAGGAGAGGAGGGAGGAAAAACTGTGGTCAGTATATAAAATAAATGGGAAATTGTTAATAAATAAAAGAATTAAAAATTTTAAAAATTCCAACAATGTTTTACCTAGGAATTACAGTTGTCAACCAATTATGTTAGCTTCTCATATTTATTATCCAAGAGATAATAATAGTATCTGTCTTTGCCATGTCAAGGCAGATGTGATTGTTATCTATAGACCCTCCTGTTGTAAATATTACAGAGTACCCAAGTGAGCATCTTCATACATGAGTGAACCAAAGAACACTCACTTTTTCCCAAATGTATTTTTTGTATTAGAGATAATGATGCTATGCAAATTAGCAAGGCTTAATGTTCCTACCAATATCTGATGATCTGAAATCAGCTTCTAGTTATCAGATGATCCCATCATTCTGGAACATAATCAATGTCTTCCTTGAACGTCTCAACAAAAAAGTCATAGGTAGATTTCTACCTGGTCCCTGAGGAACTGGAATTTTTCAGATGATAGATGTTCTTAATCACCAAACTTTATTTGTAAAACCCCTAAATTTCATAACATCATACCAAACAGAGCCTCACCAGAGTTCCCTTGCTTGATTTTTCATAGTTTATATTTTTTAAGTATACCTGGATTTTTCTTTGAAAAGTTTTAAGATTTCTAAGAGACGATTATCAGACTAATTCATCAGTGATCATTTTTAAAGGGAGTCCATGAACCTAGCATGATTCATGACAAGGGAGAGGGAGACAGAAATAAAGAACACCTATGTAATTAAACCGGATGTGCACCAAATGTTCAGACAAAGGAAATGGAGCATGGGATGTATCATCCAAACCACAGGAGTTTGTATGGTATGAATGCTTTTGTGGAATGATTGTTTGATGCCCATCAAACACCTGTTCAATAGAAATATAACTTCATACTCAGTGATTATATACTAATCAGAAACAGCTTGTGTTTCCCATTGACCAAGCTTTCACAAACACAAATACCATCTTAACTGTTCACTCCAACCCCCAAGTATCATTCAGACTTCCTAAAATATAAAGCATCCAACCATGGATCCAAGAAAGTGTGTGGCTGAGAGAAAAGTAGATGGGAGCGCAAAAGGATCCAAATCCCAGGCTGAAATAATTAATGCAAAGAAAGGAATGGAACTAGTGAAGGTTGGTGAATGTTAAGGCCAACAAACTCTCTTCTCAAACAAATGTGGTAGCAGAATTGCTTCTCTGCTCGAAAGAAACAGGGTCCTGTCCTCCTGCTTTTAATCTCAAAAATGCCTATCCAATCCTTTTGATGTGCTGCAATGATATATTCAATATATAGTTCAATAGTTAAGAATCTGTTGGAGGAAACCAGACATATGGGGAAGGAACACAATAGTGATAGGGCAAAACAATACCACGTGTATATCTTAAAGCCTAGTGCCACAACACCACGGTGGTATGCAGTTCTTAGTTATACGATCAGATAATAAATTCTCAGACATTTGGCAGTTTATGGAAGAGAAATATTCACAACATGAGCTACATAAACTCATTCTCTAAATGCGAATATTTTAAAAGATATTGACTACAGATGTTACAAAGTAGAATTTAGGGTCTCACTGGGTGTCCCCAACTGGTGATCACTCTATTGTAAGCTTAAGTATTTAGTGAGGTTGTTCAGATTCCTGTTTTCCCTTCTCAACTTTTCTCCCAGCAAGCAGTCATTGTTACATTTCAACACTTCTTTACATCAAGCACCTAATGTACAATGGAGCAGCTGCAATTTCACTGCCCAGCCCTTTTTTCCACCCTTACAACATTTGTTCTGTTAATGTAGGTTAATTCTGCAAATAACACTTCTGTAAATTGTTCTTGCAAACTGCTACATCATTTATGTAAGGACTTCTGTGAACTTTGAAAAATTAATGCCTTTAATTTTGGTTGATGGCAACATCAGCAGAGCTCTGTAAATTGCACTTTAATGAGATTTTGCTACAGGGGATAATCTGCTACTGACAGAGGAACATCTTGAAAACATCTGTAGACCTATAATTTCTCTATGACGATTAGATCCCACCACAAGACTCCAAATACAAACCCAAAATAAAGGAGGAAATTGTAAAGTTCTAAATGAGAACACAACCTGTTCTTTAAAGCAAGAACCCCACTATGGAAAGCCTCATGCACTGAAAATAAATCAATTTTTCAGACTAATTAACATTTAGCTTTATTTAATTAAGAAAGACTATTACTGTCTCCACTGCTGTGCATCTGTATATAATGAAGGAAACAGCAGTAGGTATAAGATACCACTGAGGGATATGCCCAAGTAATCCAGCACTATAGGTACAGAGGAAGGCCTATTATTGTTCAGTAACTGACATGAGATCCTTGCTTTAATGTTGTCATAAATAAAAGGAAGATTTCACAGACGCCTTCACATATGGTTTCTTATTTGTCTCTGATGGAGACTGGAAGTTGGATTAGATTCCAAAATTAAATGATTTAAATAGACAGCTGCATAATGGAAACTACTAAATAACACCTTTTAAACAGTTTCTATTTATAGCAGGCTGAAACCACAGAAGGATGACAAATCTTGTTTTGCTAAAGCTAATGCTGCAGCTGCTCTAGGACCATTTCTTCCAAAGCCTGTAGTTAGGTTAACCCAGCTTCACTCCGTTCCTGTTGGTGAATGGAACACCTTGGCAAAGGTACATCTGAAGTCATCTACCATTCCTAAGTTAAGCCCTGTACTTGCAAAGCAATCAGCTTTAAGATAACCGTACGCATGACCTTGCACACATTGAAATTAGCAGAAAGTAACATTCAATGTTATGCTATATTCTTTCATGCAATATAGTTAATAGTTAGTTACTTGTTAGGATACTGACTTTTACATCAGAATTTCCTGTATATAGTACTTTCACATTTGTCATTCTTCACAGAAGAGAAATTAAATAAAGCCTGACAAATTAATGTATTATGAAATACAATGAAACTGTTGTTTCTCGGAATTGTTTGTGTATGTGTATGTGTGTGTGTGTGTATCAACAGGTTTGTTCAGTTTAATTGGTCATATAGAGACCTAAATCTTGTATATTATAAGATATAATAACAACTAATAACAATTTAACCCTTGCTTAAAACTAGATCATAGCAGTTTTACTGTGTAATGTGTGAGCAAAACTTCATTAGTAGAGTCTTTTGTTTTTAAATTTCTACGGATTCATTTAATTTTACATGTATGAGTGTTGCCTGTAGGAATCTCCATGTACCATGGAGTATCTGGTACCCTGGGAGGTCAGAAGAGAGGTCAGAGTCCCTGAAACTGGAGTTATGGAAGGTTGTGAGCTATTATGTGGGTTCTGAGAACTAAACAAAGGTCCTCTGCAAGAACGAGTGTTCTTAACCATTGAGCCATTTCTCCAATCCTATCCTTTAAAATGTTTAAATATGACTGTCTGATTTAGATACTTTCAAGTACCCATTATGCTCCATGATTACTCCAACGTCAAGAATAATCTGAGCCCAAGAAAAAAAAAATGGTTTCTTGAATCATTTATACCATTGCGGCTAGAAGAAACTAGGATATTACCAATGAGATAGAGTTTTTGGAAGGATAAAAGGTGACAGCCAGTAGGGATATTCATTTGTCAAATATGACCAGTACAGATTGAGTGAGTCTACATACACTGGGCAGGAAGCATAACTGCCCATACCTAATGTGCCCCAAACTCTAATGTTTTGTGATACAACTACGGGATCTACACCCATCCCCATAGGTCAGCTTCACTTTGACCTTGATCATAGGTCCTTCATCATATTTACTTTTCCTTCCTGTCTTCCTCTTCCTCCTCCTCTTTCTCTCTTCTGTTTTCTCCACCTCTCTCCTCTTCCTCTGAAGTTGCACACGGGTCCTTCTGATATCATTCATCATATTCCCATTCTACCTCTACTCTTGAATATAGCTAAGAATTTTGTGCATGCCAAAGTAATTCATTTATTTCCAGGAGGAAGATAAATAAGCACATCCAAACGAATCTGGATATTTAGTACTTTGAGTATCCCTTGAAAGTAATATATAACCAATCAATAATTAGAAAAACAATTCAAATAATGTTAATAATTACTGTATACTTGTTAAGCATTTCTAGTTTTCTATTCCTTAAGAAATACTCTACAATAATAAAATTATTATTTTGTCAAAATGTAAGTTTTAAAGATAAAAACCAAGATGTTTTGCATTCTCATCGAATGCCACCGTAAGTGTGTTCAATACTTACTAGTAAGAAATTATCATCTTAAAAATTTTATCCTGGAAAACAAGTGAGTAAGTGTACTTGATGTATACTATACATTGCAGTTGACTTACAGATTTGCTCATTATTTCTCTTCGAAGCAGCTATGGATCACTTGCCACAACTACCAAGTTTGACTTCTTGTCCAAGTTTAGGAAAGTAATTTTAGTCAAGAAGAATTCAATGGGGTCTAACCAGATCTCATAACACAGAATCCTGAGCAATAAAGTATACCATATACTCTAAAACACAGTTGTTCAAGTGTCATCTTACCCTCTTCAGAAAATTGTGACTTTCTGAAAATACGTATCTCAAATGTCAATTTCCTCAACTGAAAAATTATGCAATACTATCTGTTCCTGGGATATTAAGAAGATACTTATATATACAATTAGAATCATATTTGTAGAAGGGTATTAATACATATCAATTTATTGAGTTCCCTCTCCTCTCCTGATAACTCCGTTGTCACAGGCCACAAATATTTTTCAGGACCATGGAGAGATCCCATGAGTTCCTCAGCCACAAAATAACAATATTTTTGCTATGCTATGCCTGGAGTTAGTTCTTGGGGCCCGTATGTGTAGTATATTAAATTATGAAAAGCTAGTAATCAATAAAACAGAAAAGTTCTCAAAAGTTGCTATACTTTTAGTCTAGTTAAATAGAGACTAAATAAATCATCAGACTCTACTCCCTTCTCCCTCGCTTCACCACACAGACACAAATGAGTGGCAGAATAAGCAAAAAGTACAAAGTTGAAGAAAACGAATCCTAATCTAATCTTAGGGGTTTGAGGAAAGGAATAATGCTGGAAAGACGCTCCCAAGAGGGGCTTTCTGGATTCGAAGACAAAGACGGATAATCAAGTGGAGGGTAATAGAAGAGTCCTGAAGGAAACAGAAACAGCTGAAAAATGTAGAAAAGGCCAGCATGACCCTTGTAGGTAAAGATTCAGCATTGGGTGCAGGGAAGGGGTGTGAAGATGAAGAGTACTTACAGACAAAGCAAGGGACATAGCATAAAGATGGAATAAAGATGGACATAGCATAATAGATGGCCCACTGATGTTTTAGAGCCAATCTCTGGTTTTATTTGTATTAATTATAATATATAAAATTTTAAGTAAGTATTGTAAGATCTGGCTATACCAAGCCTGTATGCCTACTTCCATAAATTTGTCAGGCAGATGAGACATGGGGTTCCAAGTGTGCTACAATCTCCACTGGTCAAGGTTACCCATATTCATTTTCTACTCAGACTTTGTAGCCTTGTAAATCTGCAATTCTAGATTTGGACTTGTTGGCTTCTACCTTATAATTTGACTCTCATTCAAGAATAAGACATTTGGAGGAATAGTTTAAATCATTTAGATGATTAGGGCGCACCTCTTGCACATTTCTAGATGGTCTTCAAAAAACTTACCATGATAAAGCAATCATTTCCTGGGGTTATACAATTGCACAAACAAAATGTGACTTTAAAATAAGAAAAACAACAGTTTTCACTTAGTCTCAGTGCAGTGAGTGAACCACTGCCTTGTTTCCAAAGAGCCAGCTTCTCTGGAACATTTGGATGTGTTAGTGTCAAACGTCCTGGCGCATGGTGAAATCACTGCCCCACTCTTCCTCTGAGAGGTTCTTGTTATGTTCATTTGTTCTCCCAGATGTTTCCATTGGTCCCACTATCCAGACTAACCAACGCCTAACTACTCACTAGTGGTCCAGAAATGTCCCATTCTAGTCAATAGACACAATATCTACTGATCTTCCTTTTCATCTTTCTAAAAATAACTTCTCAAATTTAGTCAGATAAGTCAAATTTAAGCACTCTTAAGGTAATAGCTAAGAAAATATGAAGAAGATGATTTTGTAATACTCAACAACTTGAATTCAACTCTCAGATCTTTCAATTAATTTTTATGGTACTTTACTTCCTTAAAAAGATAGAAGTATGTGGTTAGATTTCCAGAGGAAATCGTAAAACTCAGCATAGCATCTTTTACTTTTTACATCTTTATCTGGAGTAGTTTACAATGAGAATACTCAGTATGGAGCATATTGTGGACACCACAAGATCAAAGATTATGAGTCACATTCACTGCTTTCTCACATACTAAGAAAGGCAGAATTAATTCTGCCCTGGAAGCTTAACATGTGTAAAAATGGCATGTTTTACTGTAAATATTCCTTGTATGGATATGCTAACATTTCTATAGAACTAGATATTGTATCAGTCACCAAATAGCTTCCATTAATGATATCAGTACTCAGGAATATGCCACACACACAGCATTTATTAAGGAAATAGTGTCTAGAGGAATTTCTTCTACAGATTATTTGAAAGTGCTCTGCTCTGGCAGAGACAGTGGGTCCCTGACATGCTGGTCCTTATGCTATGCTGGTCAGCATTCCAACCCCAACTACTTCTCCTCTTCATGCTATTAATGACCCCTTGCCAACAGCTCCTAAGAGACACGCAAACAACCCAGTTTTCTGTCCCTGGCCACTGTGGTTAAAATTTGTAGCACTGTTGTCTTTATCAGTGTGCTCAGCAATCCTGTGCTAACAGCATTTCAGAATTCTGCTGACATTTGTCTCTTACTACAGAATGCTTCAGGGAAAAAAAATTACCCCAAATGGCATAACGGACGTTTTAGTCACTAAATTTCTTGGGAATTTAAATTAAAATAAAAATGATATGCTTTGTACATGGATTTTCTTGTACTTAAGCCTTTAATGCCAGCTAAATAACAAAGGAGGCCATTAATGTAAAATTCAGCCTAAAGTCAATTGTATCACAAGCACTCTTAATGCTTGTACATTCTTAATGTAACAAGAAGTCTGAAAGCCACTTAACTGGATACAGCTGTATGCAAATTTGCTTTGAACTACTGAAGGTTACAAAGAGACGTTATTTTAATCTTGAAAAATAAACCACTGAGTGTCTAGCATTTGGGTCTGTTAAACTCATCTACTAATGATTCCCCCATTAAACTATAATAAAGTGTTTGAAAGTTGATCCAGTGCTTGGCACATGGTAAACAGAGAAACTGAACTACAGCACTCTGCCAAAACCAGCAAGAGGGTTCTCCTGCGCTCATTCTCACACAGCTGTCACTCTCCCCCGCTGTATTATAGATTTGGAGATAATTAAACAAGAATATGTGACATTTATCTAAAACTCACAAATTTACCTTCTGGGGATGTAGGACAATGCACAGTCTGATTTAAATAGCTGGTCTCCAGTCGAAGACAAGTTTGGGTTTTTACAAATAAAAGAATAAAATATTCTCAAATGTAAATGTGGGTTGACATACAAAAGATTTGCCTTTTTGATGATCAGTTGCAGTCCACAAGTAAAAATAAAATTACATTATTTTATCATCTCTGAAAATTCTACGTTCTTGATTCTGTGGTTCTTAAGTAGAAAGCTAAGCCCTATATGCATCTACAAATAGTTTATTAAATCGTGAGCCAAGTATATGATTTTCTAAAATAAACTAAACAAAATCTCATTATAGAATAGGAAATAAGAATGATCTCATAAGATGTAGGGCAATGCATGTTTACTGTCCTCAAGCAAAGTAATTGAAATGTCTTCGATATTTTTTAAATGCTGCAAAATTAAAGTGCATAATATATTTGGTTGCTTTTTTAATTAATCTAGGGTATACTTTTGACTACAAAAGTCAAATAAATCACATTTAAAATGAGACATTGCCTATACTGTATTGCTATGGTTACAATCACTATGATTATAATCACTTAAACAACTGTAAATATAAATATTTAAAATAAATGCTTATTATATAATCTGTTCGGTTTTCTTGATCAATCCAAATGAAGTTAGGTTATTCATCATTTGTGCTAATATTCCCATGAAAAAGCAAAAAATGGAAGAAAAAAAAGAAAGAGAAAGGGAAAAGAGAAAAGGTAAAGGGAAGGAAATGAAACGAAGTAAAGGAGGAACATACTCATTTATTTTGCAAACATTTAATTATACCCTAATATATTTCCATGTCTTGTACAAAATCCAGAAAACATATAACGAGAAAAATATAAACACAATTCTTCTCTTTGTGTCATTTATATTCAAAGTGAGAAGCTGGGCATTAACTACACAATGATACAAAAGGATTCCAAAATTAGGATTGTAAGTATCTGCTAAGGATTGTCCATGGTCAGAGATAGAGGACTACTCAATATTTGTTTTTTATGGAATCAACTTTTCAATATGAATGTTTTTCTCAGTTACATCTTTGTTTGTGTTAGAGAGTATAGAAAAACAGTGTAAAAATGAAAGAGACAATTAGTGGCAGAGTGTTTACCTACAACTGTGTACAAGAGCTGGAGTCAATGTCTCCCAAATAAAAAAACAAAAACCTGAGAGAGGCAGGTCAAAGCAAAATGAATTTGTCTTGTTGTTGTGGCATTTCAATTGCATTTTAATAAATAAAGCTTGCCTGGGGATTGGGAGAGTAAAACGGCTCCACTGGTCAGCCTTACAGACCAGGCAGTGATCACACACACCTTTAATACCAATAAACCACAGTAGTTGTCATAGAAACCAGGAGGCGTGGGACTTTAATCCCAGCCCTAGAGAGGATTATGAAACAGAAGGAGACAGCTCCAGACACAGTCTCATTCTGATGCCAGGAGGAAGGATTGCCATTTAGGACTAAGGTCGAGGTTAAGAGCCAGCAGCTGGCTACCTTGCTTTTCGGATCTTCAGGTTGAACTCCAATTTCTCTGAGTTTTTATTAATCATGCTTCATTTTGTTGTTTGTTTGTTTTGAGACAGGGTATCACTTGAAGATCAAGGTTGTCTTGGAGTTCACTTTGTAGCCTAGACTGGGGTTAAATTTGTAAACTTTCTACCTTAACATATTGAACACTGGAATTACAGGTGTACCCCAGCATGTCTAGAAGTTGTGGATAATACATAATCGTGTGAAACACAGCAACCAGAAGGTGGTGGCACAAACCTTTAATCCGAGCACTCAGAAGGCAGAGGCAGGTGAATTTCTCAGATTGAGGTCAGCCTGTTCTACGGAGAGAATTCCAAGACATCCAGAGCTAGAACTACACAGAGAAACCCTGTCTCACAAAAGAAGGAAGGAAGGACGGAAGGAAGGAAGGAAGGAAGGAAGAAAGGAAGGAAGGAAGGAAGGAAGGAAGGAAGGAAGGAAGGAAGGAAGGAAGGAAGAGAAAGAAAAGAACAGAAAATTGGGTGCCAATGTGGTCGACTAAATCCACGTAAAACCTGAGAAAGCTTAAAAGGGAATTCTGACATTTAAAAAAAGTAAGCATTTTCTCGGGTGGGCTCTATTTGCTTGAAGCAAGCAGAGGCATGATTCTTTTAAGAGAAGGTTTCCTGACTCACCAGTAGCATCAAAAACCACATGGATTCAAAAAAGCAGCTTCCTGGTTCACTGCTGGAATGGCTCTGACTCTTCTGGGAGGTTCGACTATGGAGGACTTGAGTGGGGTTTGTGGGCCCAGGTGCTTGTATGCCCGCTTAAGGTTAGGAGGAAACTGGCTGAGACACTGCCAGCGGCTCAGCGCCCTCTGCCTGGACAAGCAATGGGATTAGATCTGCTAGGAGTGAACAGGCAGGAGAGCATGGCAGATTCCTACTGCTATACACAGATATATTTACAGGCCACGCATTGTGCTGCATGGCAGATTTAGCTTTTACTCAGATAAACGGGGTTTATATGCTGCATGGTGCTTCCCAGAGTTGAGATGGATGAGGATGGCTCCCATCAGGCAGTCTCAGAGGCAGAAAACATGCTTCCTCCATGTTGGATTGGGTGGAACCCACAGGCAGGGCCTTGTTGGCCCTAGACACACCCACTTAGCAAAAAAAAAAAAAAGAAAGAAGAAGAAAGAATGAAAGAGATGCTTCTGGTCAGAAAATAATGAAAATAATTACAGATATACAACAAAGACAAATACAGATGGAAAAGAACCCTAAATGGGTCACAGTGTTGAATAAATGTATGTAGACTTGGGAGAGAGAAGAAAAAGAGTACAGAGAGTTATAAAAAGAAGTAAATGGTTTCTTAAAAAAAAAGTCTTTAAAGAGACAGAGTAAACTTGAGAAAAATTAATAGGAATAAAGAAAAATAAGCCACGTAAAGATGAAATATACAGAGAGAGTCTGGATTGTGTATAATATTGTGTTTTCTTTTTTTGACTGCAGATATTTTTTGACTGCAGAGAGACATTTGATTCTGGACTCCTAAGCTAAACCAATAAATATACTTTAAGGTTTCTTGACTTCAAATTTTGAGTATAAGGATATGTTGCTTTGGAAAAAGAGGTTCTTCTTGTTTCTACAGAGGATGAGAACCTGTGGATTTCTTCCAGACTAATGTGGTTTTATGGAACAAAACCCCCCTCCCTGAAAGGTCTCTGCAAAACCTCAAAAAGAAATTACTTAGCCCAACAAAAAGCAGGAAGCAGTTTGGCGAGAACTACGCCCACATTCCCAAATATTGTTTATAAATGTCTGTTTACATTTAAAAGGGATATGCTATAGAGACTTGTGTTGGTATGGAACTTGGTTTAATGATACAAATTTAAGGTCAATTTTGTTTTTGATTTCTGCTCTTGATTAAGGTATTGTATTTGTACAGCTCATTTAAAAATGTAATGTATAATTAAGAAATATAGGTTAATACAGAGTCATCTATAATAGTCAAACTTGTAGTCATGTTAGTTAGGTTTTCTAGATATATAGAGATATATTTTAGTTAAACAGATAATCTTAAAACCTTTGAAAGACCTATGGAACATGGCATTTAAAATGTTTTAAGAACTTAGGGCTTTTCATGACAATGAGATACATCTGCTCCTGGCAGCACCAATTACTTCAAGAGAAAGATGGGCATCAAAGAGGCTCCTTATGGAGTTGGTTAGCTATTTGGGCAAGAAACTGCTCTTGCCTGAACTGCTTGATGGTATGTTGTGTGAATTGGACATGTAGTACCCACAGAAATATGACTGCTGAACTTGCTTAAAGGTGGGACTGTCCTTCGGGGATCCTGCTTCATAAAAGAGTCTGCAGACATTCTATAAGACACAGAAAAAAGTGATTGACAAACTGCCAATATTGGCAGAACGGTCTTTGAAATTTCCTGCTTCATGGAAAAGTTTGCCAGATACTATGGGCCAGTAGGCTGAAGATGGGCACCCACAACAAAGAACTTGGGGTGACTGTTCAAGCAGTGAGATGTCTCTGTCAATTCTAGAGTTTTGGAAGTTGTTTACAATGCAATTCCTGTTTACTTAGGTAATATATGCTTCTGGAGTCTTTGATGGAGTTGAAGAATAGATAGTTATAATTATACTTGTTAAGAATATTTTCAAGGGGCTGGTGAGATGGCTCAGCGGTTAAGAGCATTGCCTGCTCTTCCGAAGGTCCTGAGTTCAATTCCCAGCAACCACAGGGTGGCTCACAACCACCTGTAAGGAATACATGCAGACAGAATATTGTATACATAATAAATAATAAAAGAAAAAAAAGAATATTTTCTAACATGAGCTCTCGGCCAACGAAAAGTAATCCCAATCAAGTCAAATCAGACCAAATTTAAAGATATCCAGGTTTAATTGGACTCTTGCACTCTCAGGTGGCCCCATGAAGAACCAGAAAGCTGACAACATGACCACCCACCGGGGGAAAGTGGGAAAACCACATGTTTATTTTGGGAGAAACAGTTTGAACAGCTTGGGGGAGTGGTCTTGATCTTTCCTGGGGAGAGGTCAAGGTTTGATGGGCTAACTTGATTCTCTTCGGGGAGGGTTCAAGGTTCAAGGGGCACAGGGGTGGGGCCTCCAAAAATGGAGGCCAGAGACCCGGATTTAGAATAGTTTTCCTTAGTTATGATAAAAGGTAAAGTGATATAAATGTTGTAACTATAATTCTTGCTTGATACCTGTTTGGTTATATGTAATTTTACTATGATAAAGTTAAAAACTTCCTTCTTATTTAAACAGAAAAGGGAAAATAGTGTGGGAGGTCCTTCTGTATATGCGTTGCTTTTATTGATTAATTGAATAAAGAATCTGCCTTGGCTTGTGATAGGGTAGAATAGAGATAGGCAGGGAAAACTAAACTCAATGCTGGGAGAAAGAAGGCAGAGCCAGGAGAAGCCATGGAGCTGCCACCAGAGATAGACATGCCAAAATTTTGCTGGTAAGCCACAGCCACATGGTGATACACAGATTAATGGAGATGAGTTAGTTTAGGATATAAGAGTTAGCCAGAAATATGCTTAAGTTATTTGCCCAACAGTATTTCAAATAATATGGTTTCTGTGTGAGCAGCCAGAAACAAACAAGTAACTTCTTACTACAAAAAAAAATATTACAGATGATTCTGCCTCTTGGATCAAATTATTCACTAATGCAAGAAAATGTATTGAATGCCCAGGTGCTGAGACAACGGCCAGTAAGACATCCTATATCTTTCATGTAGCTTAAAGTATGTTGAGAGTAGGTTCTTAGAGAAACACAGACAACAGACTTTTTAGGTAGGAGATTCCAAACAAGTTGCACAAATCAGAGGAAAATGAGATCTAAAGAATATGTTGACTTTTCATAAGCAAACAGTGCTTGTGGAAATATTCCAAGCATAGCATACAGAGTGTTCCTAGGCCCTAACGTGAAGAGAGAATGGTAAGTTGAAGAAACATGATGTCTTCCAGAATGTAGGGGAATGGAATGAAAATGCTCAATCTACTCCACACAAGACTGTGCTTCTGCCACTGTGCTGTTTTGCCCCACAAGGTACTATTTGCTTTAACAGAGGAGAGGAGAGCTGGAGAATTAGGTCAGTAGTGGAGCACTTGTCAAGCATGTATGCACCCTAGAATTTGATCCTCAGAACTGACAAAACAGAGTGAAGAACACTTCGTAGTGAAAATATAAGGAAAACAGGAAGTGTGTACTCAGTGTTTTGTCTCTTCTATCCAGAACAACTCACCTCTCTCTCTTTCACACACACACAGACACACACACACAGACACACACACACACACACACACACACACACAACGAGGGAGAGACATAGAAAGACAGAAAGAGAGACAGACAGAGTTTTGCCTGAGATGCTGAAAACCATACTTCTTTGCCATATTTTCTTTGTAGTCAGAATCTACCTGTTGCTTTGTACTAGCTTTTAGATGACATGTAACTTAATTCAAACTTACTTATGTCCTGTGAGATCAACAAAAGCATACTTTCAGTTTGGAGGGAAGTGTAGCTCTTCTCTAGCTTCACTTCTGTACTTGAACTTCTGAACAAGACCAAAGAGAATTTGTTGTAGAAGAGATGCAGCAGAAACTAATTCATCTTTAGCTGACTCTGCAGAATGTGATTTTTATTTCTTGCTCAACAGAACCAGATGATGTACAATGGCTCCGAGATGGAGATGTTCTCACAAGAGGAACTGCAGCACAAACATGTCATAAAAGAAGGAACTTGAAGAAAATAGATCCTCCAGGGGATGAGACCATAGGGTGTGGCCCAAAAGACAGTAGTAAAGATCTTGTGGATGTTTACTCGAAATTGTAATTATGTGCTACACATGATTTGTATTACACCAGTAGGTAAAAAAGAACTAGTTAAATCTTTGAATGTTCTGCCTCTACTTAGCCAGATGATTTTGCCCTACCTTACGTAACATGTCTCTTACTGTGTTTCTGGTCATGGTGGAGTTATCAGGCTGCCTCTGAGTTTATCACTTCTTTCTACCTTCTTTTGGTGCCAGGAATTGGATCCAGGGGCTCACACAAGTAAATATGTGCTTTACCACAATCTATATACCCCAAACCTTCCTTCCCTTTTGTATGAATTACTGTCTTGCCTTATTTTCACGCAAATAGATGATAGCTGTCTGAGACTTTAAAAACGTATATTTTAACATTTCTCACAGCTGTTAACACAAAGCAACATGGCTGGAGGGCAGAGGATAAGTACCTTATTGTCTTTTATTAGATGTTATTACATATACTTGACAAGCTACATGCCTGTGTGTGTAAGTTGAGTGTATTTTATTATAATAGTAATGTCTGTCTACTCCCTTGAGAAATTTCTAAATTTCTAATTATATTTGAATACATTTAAAAAATTAAACTTTCAGGAATTTTGTGAGCCAATTGTAAAACAAAATCACTTTTTTAAAAATTAGATTATGTTAAGTATAAATTAAATTATCTGAGTAAATTATCTTAAGTATATGGTAATGAGTTTTTTATTAGGGTTTTTATTTGAGTGTGCATGCATACACATGCATGTGTATATGTGGGCATGAACATGTCATTGACTACTTGGAGATCAGAGAGCAATTTTTAGGTATTGATTCTCTCTTTCTACAGTGTTGGTGCAAGAGATTGAAGTCAGGTCCCCGGCTTGGAACTAAGTTCTTTTATTTACTGTGCCATCTCACCAGCACCAGTGAAAAGTTCTTAAAACTCTATTGTCATTTCTTTTTTTATGATATTGATGGTGTTTGGGTTTTGTGGGTGTTTTGTTTCATTTGTTTTTATTGGATTTTCTCTTTAAACAGGGTCTTATGTCATCAAATCTGGCCTGGCACTCATTATGCAGTCAATGATGACTTTGAGCTCCTAATAGTCTTGACTCCTCCTTCTTAGTGGTTGAGTTACAGGTATGCATCACCTCATCTGACTCAAAACTCTTCATTTTTAATTTATCATACTGTGTCATTGTCTTACTCAGACTACATATACCTATCATATCACTGAGCAGAAATATTACATGATGGTGTGGTAGTCCAGACTCTACCCAATGCTGCTCTAAGATTACGCTGCAGCTAGAAATTGCCCATGGTAGTAGTCTGTACCAAGAAATGGAAAAAATGTGACAAAATAAAGCTTACTATTTTGTTGATTTGATTGCTTCTATGAAGAAAGATTAAGCATAACAGAGTATAACAATATATCCATTGTACTATGAGTAACATAAAACTGAAAACATATCCTTTCAATTTTCTATCATCTTAGTAAGTAAAGACATTGCATCATAGGCTAACAAGTGGTTTCATCATGTATCTTCATTTATTTATCCTTAGTTTATCATAAACAACAAAAATACCAAATAAACTTTATCTTGAAAATGCACCCATTTATCTATTGCAATCATAATTTGGCTCCAAGTAAAAGTTCAACAAAACTTGAAGAAAGCATTGGATATATAGATTTTAAAAATGTTTTCCATTTATTTTTTTTATTTTAGGGGTGTGCATGCTATGCACATATGTGGAGTTCAGAGGACATACTACATATTTTATTATTTTAAAATTATTCATGGTACATCCTTTATATTTTATATTAAGCAAATTCTTCAGAGTTTGCAGGTGCTCATACTGAAAGTTTTACAACCCCCATCTCTCAGATTCTATATCTATGATGCAGTCCAGCCATCTCCTCATTGGATAAACTGTTTTTATATAACTATAAAATGAAGAAATAAGCAAAATAAAACACAGCATTCTGAGCTAAACAGTTCAAGGTGCCAGGAGATTGTCCTTTAAAACACAGTGTCAAATAGAAAGACCAAAAAATCAAAAAATTGATCAAAAAAATCAATCAATAAATAAACAAACAACTTTACAGGTGAAAGGTAAAATACTTTACTCCTGAAAAGGTGACTACCTATAGTTAATTATTTCATCCTAGATATTGCATAAAGTAAATCAATTTTATAAATCAAAACTGAGTCCCTTTTCAAAAATTATTAATTTCCTATATGTTACTATAGTCAAATCAGCACATGAAATAAAAAAATTCAACATTATCAATAAAGTATCTTTCTACTGAATATCTTAAAAGTTAAATAATAATGCTCAGAAGGAAACTTTCATTCATCCAGATTTTCTATTTTTTATACAGTGCTAATTACTGTGATGTTCATACACGTCACATCATTAACTATAACACAATAAAAATAATGCCTCTTATCACCATTGCTTGAAAATTCTTTGGTACTCGGACACATAAAATGAGGGCTGCCTACGTGTTTTTAAGGAGGGTTATATTTGCAGCTTTAAGTTAGAAATATTATGGGGGATACAGTAACTTGGACTACAGTCCTGGCTGCCAGGAAGCTGAGGCAGGAAGACTGCTTTAAACCAGGAAATTCAGGCACCTTGGGCAACATAGTGATAGCCTGTCTCAATAAGTAAACAAATAAATTATGAAAGTCAGACAGAAAATATTTTATCCTAGAAACTGACAGGTCACTTTCCCAATGTCATTTGCTTCTAGAATGAATACAAAGGAAATTATGTAAATAATTTGCTAATATAAATACCTTTTCAGTTACATTCTGTTTATTAGCAAGATAAAAAGCCTTTTGGAAATTCAGACACACAGAAAGCTTATCATTGATGATAATTTTTAAATATTTGAATACATATTATCCAATACTTTATTTTGACCTGATAAGATGTAAGTTTTTTCAACTTATTTTGCTTACTGTTCAAGATGTATTTTAGAAATTTATTTAAAATATTTTTTGATCAAATGAAGATGTCGCCTCTTTTTACTATGCCAAGACTATGATTTACACACAGTTTAATTATTCAGATGTTTATTCTGTTCTACATAATGAAATTTGGACCCTCATATTTTCTTCCTACATGCTCAATGCAGGCTGCAATTATAGCCACAGATATCTGTTTATTTGATGAATTTTGCTTCTTCTGCATAGTTTGATAAATATGGAAATAAGTCAAAACCTACTTTATATACAGTAATTAAAGTGAAAAATCTAGTCATGATGCAAATCCTTAATTGGACTCCAGGAGAGATATGCAGAATTTCTCTTTAATAATATGGGATGACTGGGGACAGAAAAACAAAGCACACTAAAATATGGTTTAGAAGCACAATTAATCACAAAACAGAAAACAACCAATTTAGCATAGCTCATTCAGTGACTCTCATGGCTCAGGTAATGTTCTTTTAATCATCTGGCTCTAATATTAAGGTTGTGTCATGTGCATCTGAAATAAAATACAATATATATGCTGATCTTCCGTGTGAAACGTCTTCTTTGGTCTAATTTGTAAAAGAGAGCCCCTCCATAATAAAATCCTTAGACTTCTTAATGGCATGTAAGTGAGTGGTCACAGCCGCACAAAATGCTTCTACTGTTTTCTTTAGTATATTAATTCGTTAGACAAAAAAGTAAAAGCTTCAGAGATCACGATAATTTGTTAGTTCTTGTTCAGTTTTTGTTTGGTCCTATTGAAATATAGACAACTAAATAAGCTATGTCTTAGGCTTATGATAATATAAAGCCTGGGATGGTACAGAGATAGCTAGAAAATAAATTGTAAAAAAAAAAAAAAGAATGTAATGAAGACTACATTGGCTTTCATATGCAATGCATATACTTCTCTGATCAACTAAATTAGTCATCATTGTCCCTTAGTTTGGTTGCAAAGATATTCTCTTTCTATGTTCATAATTTCATTAATGATATAATAATGAGTGGGCTTTATTTTAAAAATGAGATTTATTGTGTTATTTACTTAAATATCTTTTCTGTAGACATGTGTCCATACATGCTAAGCAAATTAAGAGCTGCTTTAGAATTTGGAAATGATCTCTGTCCTAAGTTATCCTAAATTACCTGAGTCTACCAAAACTGCCTGTGTTTGTCTCCATGAAAAGAGGTTCATGGATCTATGCTAACAGATGACTTGATGACATTATCACAAGGATCATCATTCTGTTCCCCAGATGTGTCCAGCAATTGAGTCCACGACTGCAGCCTCCATGCTGAGCGCAGCTGAAACCAGAGAGGCTTGATGTCCAGTGTTCAAATCACCGAAAACCCCTTTCTCACCCAGGATGCCTACCTTCCCAAACAGATGAAAGGAGCCAAGGACAAATGAGTGTCAATGGAGTCTTCTCCTGGCTTCCAAAGTGACCTGAAGTCTATGTAGCACCTGCCATAAAACTTAAAGGCCACAGAGAGGGAACCCTTTTATGTTCTTAATGACAGCCCACACAGCCTTTGATGTGGTCTCGTGGCACACCCGTCCATCTGCAAACCAAAATACAGATTAATACCAACAATTTCTATACTCAGTGAAGACAAAATTGACACCATTCACCTATAGAACATACATTTACAGTGAAGAAAATGGAAAATGCACATATATATATGTGGATTTAATTATAATTGACCTGTAGTAACAAATAGTTATATTAATAGAAGAAAATAAATTATGGTGTAAATTTAATGTTGGTAAACATATTTTTCTTCTTGTCTTCTCAGGTAAAATCAGCAGACTTAATTACGTGTACTATGTTTAACTGTTATGTATTCCACAGTTTAAAAACATGTAAAAGATGAACATATATGTTCTCTTATCTCATAAATCTTTGGTTCTCCAAGTTCTATTATAATTTGAGATTTATGTTTGGTTAAAAGATTGTTTACTTTTTTCTAATTCATGTCCCAATGTCAAGTTCACACAGTTTCAAACTCTGGAAGTATTAGTCAGAGCATAAAGATGCAATTGATTAATGTTTCACCCTTCGACAAATGAATGACTTCTTTTCTGCAGACCAACTGAAATGTGTTTGCATAGCTGGATCTCTTCTTTGTGTGATCATCAGAAGAAAAGACAAGGGACTGTGTCACAACCCTCGCACACAGATTCCCACCTGCGTAGAGATGCTTTCAAGAGACCACAATCTGTTTTCATTTTACTGAGCAAAATTAAACCCGCAAACCATAGGAAAACTGTCTGTACACTACTTAGATAGCAATTAGATAGTACAGATTAATTACTTGATAATTAGCCATTTGATTCATTAGCTATTTCCAAGAAAATTACCTTAGTGGTATCCTATTGTAGAAATTGCTTTATTACTCTAAAAGTTTAATATAAGTTTAATTTTAAATTTCACTGATATTTCATAATATTTATAATATGGAATCACAAAACAATATACTTTTTATACTCTTTCTTATCAAGATAAAAACTGTATCCACTAAAAGAAAATATCGCTATTGGAGTGGTATATCCTAGACAAATATATTTATTTGGCAAACAATTACATATATATTCTAAATTTCTGTTTCTCAATTTTTCACACAGTAGCTCTATATGGTAAACAAACATGCAATTTGCATTATTTGTTTAGATTTTTGAAAAACTGAAATTCCGAGATACTTTAAGTCTTGCACATTAGCATTAGTATTGCAGGGAAAAAAATGGAAAGAATAAAGAAAGACAGAGAAGGGGACAAAAGGGAAGGAAGAGGTTGAGGGTTCAGTCTGTTGTGGTGTCTGATAGCAAACCAGACATTATGCTGTAGAAACATGCCCAGCTTCTTCACTGGAAATGCAGTGACCTCTACCACATATAGACATAGTTTTTCATCTGTGATTTTGTGAAGCCTCAAAATTTTCTGTAATTTATTGATTATCCCTCTCTAAATTAACTATAGAACTATCTACAAACCAGGTATTTTAAATTCTGTGAGGAAATGCGTATTGAGTATTTACCGACTACTCCTTTATCACTTACAATACCTTACAGCTTTTACAGACTAAAATTATATATCCTACAGTTTGTATTTAGAAATCTATCACCCAGCACATGTCGACTAGAGCCCACAAAGTAGCCTACTCCTCTCTAACAGGTTACAAAGGCGTGAGTGTGCCAAAAGTGCCAGGCAGCCAAGCACATTCATCACGTATGACAACATGGGGTTCCTAGAGCTCTATAGCCCCAAAACAAAAATCGCTGCTGTGATTCTCCAAAGTCACAACAAATGCGGCTTTTGCTTTCTCTCCCCCCACTTCTTGTCAACCAATAATATGCATGTTTAGGAAGAAATCTGTTGATCATTTTATAAATTGTAAAAGCTATGTTTCTCAAACACTTTTTTTTTACTTTTAAGTATTTCAAATTCTAAAAGTGAAAAGTCTCATTTATAAATTTGCAAAAATCTTGGCTAATAACCTTCAGCATTTCTCTTTCCCATGTTTTTATATATAAGCATGTCAATTAGAAAAATAAATACACTTGATTTTGAAGTAGAAAAGATGCATGCCTAACACTGCACACAGCTGTCAGGACTTCTATTTGTGATTTAATAGAAGTCATTTTGCAAAGTCTTTGCCACCCAAGTAATGTAACAATCAATGTGATACTTTTTCCCACACCCCTGAAAGAAGTATATTGTGCAGTTCTGGGGAAATTGTAAATTTATATCACAAAATTTCGGAATTTCAATCATTTCCTCAGGTAAGATGTATTTCACAGCCTACCATGGCATTGAAAGTATACACCCATACAGTTAAATTTCTTATAATAGGATATATGGAATATATTATGATCATGAAGTGGTTAAGAAAAGTCTTCCACCAACCCTACAATCAAAAAACAGACATAGCACACAGACACACATGAACATACGCATTTCCAGACACACACCACACATGCAAATATGCACATGCACACACAGAGATTCACCACACACACCTCATTCTCATAAATCTGCTTGAAAAAAAACAGTAAAACTAGCAAGCCTTCCATGGTGCTGCTTGCTGTGCACTGAAAACTACGCTGCTGATAAAACGTTAACAGCCTTCATCCTCACTCATCATCCCACAACTCAGTACAACTAGGTGCAATAGATGGATACTTATCTATAATCTAGATAAGGACGGTAAAGTCCAGAAAAAACTAAATGTGTTGGCTTAAGCCATACCATAATCAAGCAAAAGTGCCATTGGGATAGCTCTGATTTGGCTTCCCGAGCCATAGAGGCAATGCATCCCCCTAAGTAGCCTTGCAGGCAATTCTTAAGGGAAGGAAATGGATCTTGCTATGAGAGAAAAGTTACCAAAGAAATGACCAGCAAGATCACAGTGCAGGACAGGCCATTCCCAGGCTGGCCAGATGGCCTCAGAAAATTCTTCTCAAAGGGAAACAAGAGCAGACATTCAAACTTCATGATACGCAGCCCCGTCCTCAGTCACGGCAATACCACAAATGAGGATGGAATATGGGCGGAAATGTTGGGAGCAGTGAGAAACTTGGGCAAGCAACAGCAGAGCTACACAAATTCAAAGGCACAATTGTTCATAAAACATATCTTCTTTTTCTTTTTTGTTTTCTTTTTAGAGACAGAGTTTCTCTGTGTAGCTTTGGAGCCCATCCTGGAACTCGCTCTATAGGCCAGGCTGCCCTTGAACTCACAGAGATCTGCCTGCCTCTGCCTCCCAAGTGCTGGGAATAAAGGTGTGTGCCACCTCTGCCCAATTGAGATACATTTTCTATTAAGGGAAAATCCTATCCAAGAGAGAGAGAAAGAGAAAACAAATATTATAAATGTACACTGAGAGCCATGAAGCCTCAAACATGAACTTTGCTGTAAAGGAAGACGTCTATAAAACTCAGCCTCAGAACTCACGGGAGAACAAGTGAAGGACACACGAACTGAAAGGATATTGGACAACTGATAGAGAGAGAACAGAAAGCAACAGCTTAACTATCATTAGAAAACAGTTGCTAGTTCCCCACTGGAAAACTGGTAATGTGGTCAGAGAAAGGGTCGCCCTGGTACAGTCATAATTAATTGTGATATCTGATTTCATATTTAGTTAATGTACTTAGGAGTTTTTCACAGAGCTATTAGAGCATTCTCTAGACAATCCCTTTTTAATTACAAGTTTAAGAACCTTAATAAGGAGTTTGTCATATTCAAATAGCTCGATACAGCTGAACCTACCAGCAAACTGGTCACTGGACAGGTGTGCGGCAGTGATGACATCATCCACTTTGCTAACTTCTCCCAGATGTACAGGAGAGGTGAACTAGCCCAGACAATGCCAAGACCCTTGGTGCTTCGCTGCCTTCATTGAGAACTTCGCTCCTTCCATTCATTCTCCGATGATTATTGGGTACTTGGCGTGTGTTATAAGATAAAGAATTACAGGGGGGTTCTGGCTACCCCAATTAAGTATGAAACACATGAAACGTCGTGGTGAGGTTGTTGTCTTGAGCTGAAACTCCTTTGGGCATTTCCCTTCCCACATGTCCGCCCTGACTTCCTTTCTTCAGATTTCTCTTTGTCAAAGCCTTCTTATTTTCTGCACCCTTAGGATCTCTCTCTCTCTCTTCCTGATGCGATTCAATATCCGCCTGACAGCTTCCCTCCCTGCTCACCTGTGTCAGAGTAAAAAGTTGTCTCTCATAAATTTTAATTTTGAGTGATGGCTGTTGGGCCCACTAGAGAAGCAGTACCTGCGTGCCTCTCTCATCTTGTGAAAGCCTTTCACTCTGTTCTATGTTTTATAATTTTCCTAAGGTTCCAACTTACACAGGAAGGATGTCAGCTTTTCTTTTCTTGCTGGTAAAAATGTACATGTGGAAGTGTTCAGTAAAGCCTCTAAATAAAAGGTAACTCAGCTGTACCAATGGAGCTGTTCAGAGTGCCCACTGAACAGAAACTAGATAATTTGAAAATCCATTCCAATTTTATCTGATTATTCTATAATATACAATAAAGTATTACTTGCATACAAATCCTTATTTTTAGATAAAGCAAATTGATAGACATGAACACATTTATGAGTTTCATGTTCTTCAAGTTCACCACATTCGTGGGCCACCCCCCATGGAGTCCTCATTAAAGTTTTCACTAAATGCTTCTAGCCCTGTACTAATTTTTCCAATTTTCATAGACAATTTTAATTTTTTTCACTTAGCTATGCTCTCAATATTTTAGTTGTCTGTAACATTTTTCCCAATAAAGGGCCAAAAGCAACCTTTATAATATTGTTTTCCCTGTAGTCAACAATACAGTTAATGTTCTTTGTGTAAATTTTTCTATTAGTGTTATTTTGTGCTGCATTTTTCTAATCTCTTAAGTATCTAATGTGTTGATATTATTTTCTGAGATTATTGTGATTTTTGGTATTCTACACAGCTACACAGAATAATCAATGTAGATTCCATTATTTTCTGAGTTGTTCCTGATCTATTTTTAGGAAAGTTTGAATGATTGAATGTATTGCTCTGAATTTACTTTTTGATTATCCAGAAAAAAACTCAATATAAACATAGAAATTACTTACATATACAGTATATGTTCTAAAAAAATACTTACATTTAAAATACATGTCCTAAGTACTAAAAAATAATCTGAAACACATATATTTTTAAAGATAAACAGGCCAATATTTATGCCACTTAACATTTAAAAAGCACACATGCTACAAATTTGAGAATTTTCAGTTCCTTTGATTTGGAAATTCTGGGATGGATGTAGTTGTTGTTTGTCATTGTTGCTTTGATATTGAAGCTTGAACCTAGAGGCTCACACATACCCTGTCATGCACTATAACCCTAAGAATTTTGAATTCTTATGAAGTCTTTAAACTCGCAATCAATTCATTATTCTGTTTTGTTAGGTTGCTTTTCCAACAGAAGTAGTCATGTGTGTTTTTTTTGAAAGCACCTTTTAGTTTCCATTTTTCTTCCTGAGTCAAAACATTTCAATGATTTCAGAATCACAAACACTCTCATCTATAATATCCTTAGAAGAGTAAAATTGTCAGTGCATCCATGGGAGCGATGCATTTTTCTTTTGCCTGCTTCCTAAATATGAAAATAGCATCCTTAATATCTGTGAAAGTATGAAGCACTGAAATATTCATTACATGTAAGTTGCCTTATCTAACTTAAAACCAGGACAAACCTAAAATTCAACATTCTATTCTTGCTGAAGGGTTCATGGTGACTTAAAGCAGACATACAACTTAATATCATACTCAAATTTAGCCTCTAGTCTTACTTCAAGACAAAAGCCTCTACAAAGAAATGTTTACAATTATTACCAGAACTATTACCAAAAGAAAACAGAAAATGCTCAATCTAATTTTTACAAAATATTTTTTTTTCTGCAGTTGCTCTCAAAAAGATGAAAGTAAGGTGTCTGCCGCGTATTAATTTCAAGTGTGTATGTTTTGAATAATAATACACCCAGTGCATAGCTCCAAAAACTGAAACACCTGAGGGCAGTCAGTTATCTAGAATGTGAGGGTGCAAAGGAAAGGACACAGTTATGCTACAAAAAAGGAACTTCTCTTGAATGCGGCCAGTATCTTGACTGTCTCGCAGGACTGCAGGTATTACTAGATGGAAAATATTGATTCCCAGCACATGTGCCCACTAGGAGGAGACTAATATTTCACTGAGAAATAGTTGTTGATTTTCGGCTAAAAATTCTTTTTTTTTTGACAAATGCAACAATATAATGGATTATCAACACCTGCTTATTTAAGTGAAAGGACCCTGAGAAACAGGAAGCTATATACTGTACACTGTAATAGTCTAAATACTCAGCTAATATTAGAAATAATTAGGATGCCTTCATGACCTTAGAGATTTCAGAGAATAATCTTTCTTGGCAAACTTAAGAACACAGGAATCCTTTTTGAATGAGCGTTGTTAGGTGCTGTGCATACACAGAGGTTACTCTGATGGTGCTCAAAAAAACTGGGAAAGAACATGCTAACCGGTGCTCAGTACACTTGGCCCACTGGATCTGTGCCAACAATAGCAAAGAAGAAAAGGGTTAAAACTATGTATATTCAATTTCCACTGCAACTGTTTTCCTTTTCAATGATCCACCTAACGTTTTATGACAAAACTGATATATGAGTAATTTTGAAAAACTGTTCTACAAGCATTCCACAAACAGCATTCCCATTATTGGGAGTAGTTACAGCTATCAGTTCTTACCCCATTCTCTAAAATTCAGGTTTGTGGTATGAGCACCAATCCCATGGTTAGGAGACAGAAAGTAATCAGTGAAGAGAACTTGGGTCCACACTTTCTTTTAATATTCCAATTTGATGGATTTTCACTCTTCATATTATTTCAACTGAATGCTTCACAAGGTCATCGTCTATATAAATGCTTTCTCATTTAATGTAAATTGATAGTAAGCTGAGCTATGTGGATAATATATGTGTCTCTACACATATCTCTAAATAAAAATGGCATGAGTGAGGCCCTGGGTTCCACTTCAAGCAACAAAAGAAATAAATAAGTGCATCAATTAAATGAAATACCATCTCTACTGTTCAATGCTTTATGTAAAGCCCTAATAAATTATTTAACAATAATCGCTGTTTAAATGCAGAATTGCTATTTAGGTTGTGAAAAGCCAAGCCTATATGTTAACCTGTAGGGGCTTTAAATTAAGATGAAATATATTTATAAATTATCTTTCTGCATCAGTGTTTTGTAGAAAGAAGAATGAATGGAGATCTTGGTAAGAGACAGGAACAGCAAACTAGCATAATGGTGGTGTGTGGGAAACATAAAATGGACACCTGAGTAGTTCACTCTCACTACAGAAAAAGGGACATAGACAAGGAAGACAATTCTATAGATGGGATTAAGAGGGGAAAAAGCACAGAGTGGTAAAAGCTTTATTTACTGTGCCACCATCACCTGTAATCAGAACTATTTATCATGTTGCCAATACAGAGACTCACTTGACAAAACGGTTCAAGTTTTACAGGTGTCAGTCAGGCCTTAAAAGGAACACATGGAATTAAGGGTGCTCTTTGAAAGTAAGAAGGGGGTAATCACATTATTAGCATCAAATATAAGACTTTATTTAAACTCTTACAATTTACCTTTTTTCTCGCAAATGTGCATCCCTTTGCAGGACCCACTAAATCTCATCTCCAGGCTTACTTTTCATTATTGCTGTTTCATTCACATCTTACAACCTGCAGTACATAACTCCAAATCTGTCTTCATTCTGCAGAAATGCTTCATGAAGACTCTTACTGTTTGCCAAGAAATTAATTCTCAAGAACAGGCAGAGGTTCCTATGCAAGTGCTAATGAATGCTTGGCTCCCACACATCAGTGTTAATAAGTCTTTAACAGCTTTAGGGAAACCTCCCAAGTTGGGGACAAAGCACCCCCAAAGGAGAATGCTCTAATCTTCAGTCCCATAGTTCTCAAACTCTGGCATGTTTGGCATGTTACAGGATCACCCCTGTGCTCCCTTGCAGATGATGGGGTCCCTTTAACAAAAATCCTGATGCTGTGATTCTGGCACAAAGCCCAGACATCTACATTTATGGGTTCATTCTCATCTGTGCTTCTAATGCAGAGGACTCAGACATAATGTTTACTTTGCATTGTCCCAGGCTTTGACTGCTATCCTGGCATAAATAATTGCAGCATCCTCTTTTATTCCCAAAGTATTCTGCTTCAGATAAACAGTAGTAAACAACACTGCACTCAATTTTAAACAGTCACCCACATAATACTACATTTAGAGTTGTCCTAGCCTTAACTGACTGTAAAGAGCAGTAGTAGCCTTCACCTGCAGGTCACTTTAGATTCCCTTCCACTGTACCCTCTCATTTGGAAACTATTGCTCATTGCCCACTATCTGCTGGATGCTAATCTAAACCCAGAATTCAGTAGCAAAGAAGATATATAGCCTATATTCTTTAAGAGATGGGCATATCAGGTAGTAAACAAGGAAGCAATGCATGTAAAAAATTAGTCACTATTAAGAAGTTCTGTGGCAAAGTTGAGACAGAAATTTAGTTTAAAAATTCCTACAGTTAGAGACTAGAGAGATGACTCCGCTGCTAAGAGCACTTGTTCTTGCAGAAGACCTGGATTCAGTTCCCAGAACCCACATGATCCACACAACCGTCTGTAACTCCATCTAGGAGATTTGCGTCCTTCTTCTGACCTCTTCAGTTACCAGGCACACGAACATATGTGCAGACAAAATATTCCCACACATAAAATCTAAAAACCTTTTAAAGAGGGAATTCATGTGGGAAGGGAAGAAGAGGAATTCCGGTTCAGGAAAGGAGAAGCTGAAGATGTGAGCTCCAGGACAAAGCATCCGAAGCGTGAGAGTATGATGCAGACGAGATGGAACACATGACCACGAGAGCTGGGGTGGTAGGAGAGGTGAAGCCCCAAGTCAGGGACAGCTAGGACCCGTATTTATGCACTTTATGTTTACGGATTTCCCTTTGAAGTATTATTCTTCCCACTTTGCATATGATTTTAAACAAAAAGACTTGTAGATTGAGGAACTTAACCAGAGTCACACGTGGTATGGGTAGGAGCAAGAATTCCTTCCAATTTGCTTCCAAAAGAGCAAGAATTCACAGTTACCCAATTTGCTTCCAAAACCATTTCTTTAAAAACCTCAAAATTGCAGTGCTGATGAGAGTGATCATTATTACCGATAGAAGATACCTGTCAGTGCTTGCTGCCATGCTCTTTTTAAATAAACTCAAACACAGTCTCATCTCACCCTCACAAAGACGTCCTAAGACAGGTATGTTTATATATTTTCCTTATAGGAAAAACTCAGGCACACAGGGAAGCATATGCCTTCTACATACTAATGGATAGTAATAGTCAAAGTGCAAAAGAGGACCAAAAAGCTTATCAAATAATGAAGTCATTGAGATAGAAACCTTTACCTATTTCTACGCATATTTTTCTTCTTTAAAAGAAAGGATCAGCTGGGTGTGTTGGCACATGCCTTTAATCCCAGTACTCAGGTGATGGGGGCAGGCAAAGGTAGTCAAATCTCTGTTACTCAAAGGCCAGTCTGATCTACATAGTGAGTTCCAGGGCATTCAGGGCTGTGTAGAGAGACCTTGTCAATAATAATAACATAAAGGCCAAACTTATTTTATGCCCTTGTCTGTCTTAACTGTAGATTTCAGGTTCACTATTAGTATGAAAATGCTCATGATTCTGTTTTGCAACATGGAAGGTCTTTATTTCTCTTTGATCAGACTTTAGGGAACTACCTCTTCTTTCTTAGCATATATCTACCTTTTTGTGCCTGCTAACCATACATGGCCGCTTTTATTTTACTACAATCATTTCTCTCTACAATGGTTACAAGCTATAGGAACTTATTCTTAAAATCTGAGAACTGAGAAGCAGAAGGACACAACAACATATCAGTGATACACACAGGGAGGGCCCTTGGCACTACTCCATCAACTTACAGTTCTCACCCTAATAAGCCCACACCATCACCACAAAGCACAATTTTCCCAACACACACACTCACACACGCACACATGCTTTAACTAATTATTCCATACTTAGTTTTCCTTTAAAGATCTTATTCAAACTGTTATAAAGTGAACATCTTTATCAAATGATGGGATGCTAAGGGCCTCTGCTGAACCCTCTCCTTTTGAATGAAAAGTTTCAGAAATGCTTAGGAAGTAAAGTAAATGGTGTTGATGGTCATGTTCACTCCATAATTTCCAAAGACCTGACAGCTTCCTGAAGCTGATTGCCCATAAAACATACCACATAATATCTAATGTTTCTTCTTTCTGGGTTTGCAACTGATCATAAAGCTGAAGCACAAAGAAGTTAAGAGGCATGCTCCAAGTCGCCGAGGTCAAAGGATCATGTTAGGAATAATCAAAGAACTGAAGAGAATCAGCAAAGCAACGTCTCCCTAGAATAAGACTGTGGTATTCCTCTCAACCCAGGAAGAGTCATAGAAAACAAAAGAAAATACACTTAGAGAAAAAGCCCTGAGAACAAAGAAGACTATGCTTGCTGTAGGAAAACCTAGCAAATATACTAGGGGAAAAAAATCCTTCACAAGTATATCAGCTATCAAACCAAACAGAAGATTTTGCTAAAACCTGTGCTGAATTTAGTCAGTTTTGTAGTTTGTCAATGTGTGAAATCCTTGGACTTGCCATCTCATAAATCTGGGAGATATAAAACTCTTGGTGAGGATGAATATGCTCACAGGATTGCTTCATCCTGAGGCACTGAAGGCTTGGAGGAAAGAGCGATTAAACTTTCTGAGGAATGATTCACACGAAACAGGTGGTCTTCCTACAGCTGCCATTGTTCTTATAGCTCTGAGTTGGTCATTAGGTTTCATTTTATTTTTTTTAACAAGTTGTTCACGAATGCAGGCATGCTACTTCTTCTTTTATTCCCTCCCCACAAGAAATCATTCGAAAGAGGGCTGGAGTTCAGCTCTGTGATTGTTAGTTTGAGAATGATCCAATCCCTAACACCACAAGGGGGGGAAAAGAAACCACACAGAGAAGCCAGAAATTTCACAAATAAAAAGTAGAAACAAAATATAAAACTTAGCATCAAACATAGAATAAAACTGAGACAAACTACTGGATACAGGAAAAAATGAATCAAATAGATGCAAACTTCTAAAAATGAAATCACTGAACCTGTTATAACCTTGGAAACCCAGGCTAAAAGAAGTTGCCTGACATATTGCAAACTTGTAAAAGTTCTTAAGATGGAAAATGCACCAACTCACAAATACAGCAATATAGGTGTGCTAAATTCCACCCAGTCCTTGAATTTCTATTTAAATGTTACTTGATCCAGAAATTTATTACTGGTCGCCTCTTTCCATGCAACATACAATGTTGAGTTAAATAGTTTCAAATGATTTGTCAGGGTTTCTGCACTCCCCTTATCCTAGTAAATGTCACAGCTTATTGTCCTTGCTTGCATAACATACTGTCCTTCCTTATATCAAAATGCGCTCATCCTTAACAAAATGGTTCAAACAATAGGAATACTTATTGCTTATTTAAAATGATAATGGGAGATGGAATGAATTAATACTTCCAGCAGAGAACAAGTTTCTCTCCTTTCTATTCTGGTTTACTTACAATACTAGATCTTCTCTTGTGGCTACTGATAATCATGGTATCTAGATCATGATAAACATGGTACCAGACCAATCTAGAGTGGAACTCTGATTGAGTCATTTACTCACAGAGTGATTGTGCCCTGGTTTGTCTGAGCAAGTCCCTCTACATATTTGTTGTCTTGGTATAATTATTTTTAGCACCTCCTTTTACATGCTCAAAAAAAATGTTTCTGAATGAGAAACTGTAAAATCACTATACCGAGTGTCATGAAGGAAGTTTAGTTAATTTATTGATCTCCATTTTCTTTTTAAATAATGATAATGACTCTAGAATAAGGTACTTGTAAGAGTTAAATATACTTATTCTATATAGGCTGCCCCACTCTAGTTAATATGGAATGGATGGTAACTCATTAGATAGGCTACTTTAATGCTACGGTCAGCTAAAAGGTAGAATTTGAATGGTTACAGAAGACTATTGTGATTTTCCAGGTACAAGGAAACAAAGGAATAAAAGCCAAGGGCAAGCTTGAATTTAAAGGCTTAAAACTAAGTTGGACATTTAGATGAAAGAGAAAAAGTGTAAGATGAATATTTGATTGCAAGTCTCAGAGGCTACAGTGTGGCAGTCTTATTGTTCTAAAAACTAGAAATAATGATGTAGAATAAAGGACAGTGGGAACATGAAGAGAGCAGAGGGCAGTGGGGACCTCTGGGTACATTTGGGGACTATTCAATTTGACAAATTATATGTTTTTAAAAGGACCCAATCTGACTAGAAAACTAGATATGAAAGCTAAGAGAGAAATTGGCATCATCAGAAAGCAGTCTGAGAAAACATAGAAGAAGAAAAGAAAAACTGTCGATGTAGAGACTAGATAAGACAAATAGGTCCAAGATAAAATCTATGCCAGGGGAGGGGCAAGGGTCACATTTGAAGCTGAATGGTAAAACACTGTTCAAACTACAAGATATTCTACTTTCAAGGACCCGCTCTTGAGGGTAGAGAGGGGAAAAGCCTAGTTCAAAACTCGAAAGAACATTTAACCTGTTTTTTGCTTTGATTTTTTTGTTTGTTTTATTTTATTTTGTTTTGTTTTATGGTACAGGGTCTCTCTACAGAGTCCTAGCTGTCCTGGAACTCCCTGTGCAGACCAGACTTGTTCCTGCAGTCACAGAGATCCACCTGCCTCTGCCTCCTAAGTGCTGGGATTAGAAGTATGTGACAGCAAGCCTGGCCTTGTATTGCTATTTATATACATGAATAGGTAATGTTTTTTAATTTGTGATATAATCAGATATTAATTCAACTTTTTTGGATACAGAAAAACCTCTGCTCTTTCATAGATTTTAGTAGCTATCATACAATTTACTATGATTTGTAACCATTGTTTCTAAAGCACTGTATAAATTTTAGCATCCTTCAGAATGGGCTATTGCTTGTACAGGAGAAGGCAATAATCTTTCCTGCTCCCTCCTGCTGTACCGAAATCAAAATCGGGTTGATTTTTCTTTTACACAGAAAAATCCAAAATGCTCCTTTGTTTTTTCTTTAGCATTTTGAACACTTAATATCTTTCATGACTGTATGACTTTCACTTAATTCTGTATTGCTCAGCAAAAGGAGGGATATCCCTATTAATGTATGCCAAGAGTAGCTAGAGATGTATTTTTTCAGTAACAAAACAGTGAGCCTAAGAGGACATTGAAACAACATTTAGAGCATGTCACTGTCATCCTATCAATTAGGTATTTTCAAGACTGGGGTTATTTTCACTGGCAGAATATACTTTTAGCATTCACAAGATTCTGGCTTCAATCTTCAGCATCAGTTTTAAAGAAAAAAAATCATTAGTCTTAGTAGAGTATCGCTGTCTCCCCACAAGAAAAAAAAAGTATGATAACATGAACTGACAGCCCAGGATCACCAAAGCAAGACAAGTGAAATCCAAAATCCTCCAAAGATTAGATAAGCCCTGGAAAGAGGTGTCATATAACTATCACCACTGATGGTCATTACTAAGAAGGTCAGGACCATCTCCACACTAACAGAGAAGATATGGAATGCTGGCAAGAAGGTAACAAAAAATTTAGATTATATGAGGCCAATGTCATCAAATGACTAAAAGTCCTTCCGACTATTCATCTCATTTAAGGAATCATTTCCCTAAAGCTATTACAAAGCCTTTCATATTTAGAGCAGGGGGTGAGGGGGCTGAAGAAACAACTAGTTGCTTAAGAACACTTGATGCTTTTCAAGAAGCCCCTAGTCTACTAGACCCATGTGGGGCAGCTCACAGCATCTATAATTCCAGCTCTCAGAAGACCCTCCACCTCCGGCTTCCATAGGCACTGCATTCATATGCACCTATTCATATGCAGACAACATACACATGTACACAAAATTTAAAATAATAATAAACATTTGAGTAATGAGTTATTTTTAAATGAGCACTTTTCTAAAAAGCTTTTTATGTATCCACAAATTGATCAAATATTGTTTGCTCACAAAATTTCCCCAGGAGACTAACCTAATTTGTGGGAATTACTTTTTCAATTTAAAACATGCTAATAGAAAGCCAGAAATAGATGCACAGGCCGTTAATCCTAGCTCTCAAAAGCTTAATCCAAGAAGATAAGAGGCAGAAGTTCAAGGCCAACCTGGGCTGCATTGCAAGACCCTGTCTCAAAAGGAAAAATAAAAGTTTAAGGAGGAACTTAAATATTTAAAGCCATAAAGTTATGAATTCAATTATTTGTAACAAAAATGAGTTAAATAAAATACATGTCTATCAATATTGTATTTTTGGTCAATAAAGAACATTTTACTCCCCAAATGACATTTAAAAAATTAAATTAAACTATGTATTTTAAGTTTACTACTTAGATCACATCTGACAAAGTGCTCAGTGCTGATTTATGACTCCAAGGTTCTACTCACTACTCACTACTAGTATCCTGCAAAATGCGCACATGCATACACATGCGCGCACACACACACACAGAGGCACAAACTGGTGTTTTGCTTATTTTTTGCCGTCTTTTGTTGTTTTTACTTAACCTTAAAAAATGTTTAGGTTAAAGCACATTTTTCATTTCTTGACGCAGACATCATTCACATATTATTTCCTGGCATGCAGTACCAAAAAGGAAAATGAAATCAAAGATCTTAAATCTACTGAAAACAGCTGTTCTTCAAAGCAATATTGATCAATATAAATTTCCTTTATGCAATTGACATACAATTCTGTTTTTAGTTCTTTGAGAACTTCATACAAGAAGTCTGGGTCACATTCATTCCCCTCCCCTAACTCTCCCCAGCTCTGCCTTCTCTCTACTGCCCAGCCAACTTTATGCCCTACTTTTATTTATAAACTGTTTTGTTTTTAATTTTTAAATATTATTATACAGTGCTAGCCTCTCTCTCTCTCTCTCTCTCTCTCTCTCTCTCTCTGTGTGTGTGTGTGTGTGTGTGTGTGTGTGTGTGTGTGTGTGTGTGCTTGGGTTTATGCACACAAGCAAACTTGACCTGTGGAAATTAAAGGACAACCATTGGGAGTTTGTTCTCTCTTACCACGAGGTACCTGGCTCTAACTCAGATCATCAGGCTAATACAGCCAGTCCTTTTCTTTTTACCCATGGAGCCATCCAGATGAACCCAATCCTTAGTTCATGGGATGGCTCCTTTCAAGTAGGCTTCTATGTCATGATACTTATTTAACCCTCAAATCTACATCATAAAGGGCCCCATACTACATTTACATTTTTCCTCTCAAAGAAAACTCCACTGAAATACTGCCTTGTCTTATTGCTCATACCCATTGCACCATTTCCCAGCATTTCCCAGAGAAAGTAGATTTCTGGTGAACAATTTGTTTTTGTCTTCTTATGAAGGACAATCCACAGCAAGGGCTTCACTCTTATTGCTTCAAGTCAAAGTCTTTGATTTGAAGGCAAGCTCAACAATGCAGGGGTAGGCGTCTTTCCTTTACAAGGAGTTTACTGTCAAAATTGTGAGCCTATCCCCACTGATAAATACTAGATGGAGACAAGGACCTAAAACTGATCTTAGACCAGCCATAGTAACCAAGGGTCAACTTATGTCCATGAACTTCCATTTCTTCAACTGTTAGGCCCACAGTCTGATGAGAGTAGCATTTAGCTCTTCACCAAAGACATGTCTCCACTACTCTACTTCTTCCAAAGTACTCCACTACTTCGAAAGCCATCTCAATATTGACTTATTTCTACATTCTTGTTTATAGTCAGGGGTCTTTGTTTGGTTTGTTTGTTTAGCTTGCTGACTTGGGGTGAACGCTGTTTGGCTTTTGAAATGGTGCTGCTCTGAGTGGCTTAAGCTGGCCTTGAACACATGATCTTGCTGCCTAAGCCTCCTAAGTGCAGATGCCTTTAATTTTTACATTTCCTTCCATACGTCCCAAAATGTGGACAGTCCCTTCCAAAACCCCACAAATTGAGGACCAACAATATGTTCTCAGTTGCTTGGCAGGTCGAAACAGTCGCTGCATGCCTGGTAACTTGGGTTTGGCCTTACATTGTCCTCTGGCTTCCAGGTATGCATGTACCATGACTATGGTGCATGCAGTCCAACACAGGAAAACATGATTGAAAGAGAAAGAGATAGGGAGAGAAAAAGAGAGAGAGTTTTACTTGTAACTTATGTGCATGGAGTTTTGCCTGCATGTTTATCTATGTAACACCTTAGTACCCGGTGTCCATGAAGGCTAGAATAGGGTGTCAGATTCCCCTGAAACTGGAATTATAGACAGTTGTGAGCCACCATGTAAATGCTGGGGATTGAGCCCATGTTCTCAGTAAGAACAGCAAGTACTATTAACCCCAGAACCTTCCCTCTAGCCCATGTAATATTTTTGCTAGTTTTTTTTATTTGTCTCTTTTGAAACAAGATCTCACCATGTACCCCTGGTTGGCCTGGAACCCACTATGTAGACCATATTTGCCTCCAGCTCAGTGACATCCACCTTCCTCTGCTCTCTGAGGGCTGGAATTAAAGGTGTCCACCACCAAAACCAGATAATAAATGTAATATTTTTAAATCTCACTAATTTTTTCAGGCAATGCTAAATTTATAAAATTTTCTAAATACATATATCTCAATATAATAAAATGAATTTAAAAAGTGGACTTTGTTGGACAGTGGAGTGCTCCTAATCCCAGCTCTCTGGAGGGAGAGACTGTTGGATCTATGTTAGTTTAAGGACAGCCTGGTCTACAGAGCTAGTTCCAGGACAGCAAGGGCTACACACAGAGAAATTCTGTCTGGAAAAAAGAAGAAGAAGAAACAAACAAAAAAGTGTAACTTTGCAAGTGACTCAATAGATAAAGCTATATTCTGTCAAGTTTGACTAGCTGAGTTCAATCCCCAGGATCCACATTGTGAAAAGAGCGAACCCACTCTGCTAAACTGTCTTCGGACATCTGCAGGCACCATGACCTATGTATTCCCATCCACACACAAATAATTAATGCAATTTTAAATTTTTAAAAGAATGTATATAGTCTTTTCCATGGCTATAAGTAGCATTGCTTCAATTATGTATGTGTAGAATAACTAGAACTTACCAGAACAAATTTACACATAAACTCAGTGAATTTTTTTAACCTCTTGACATTATAGAAATTTGAGAAGATATTTGTTCTGTTAGACCCAGAGAGATTGCATGTTCTTTCAAGGCTACAAAGAAGATGCTTTGAGTTCAGGTTTATCCTGATTTGGATGGTGGTATACTTTCCTCCAAAGGAGCAAATAGGCAGCTGATGAAAGGCTTTCTACTCCAGGGAGTCTGGTTGGGCTTGGCTTGCAATAGAGCATTCCAGAGCAGCTTGGCACATGTTCTTGAGTGTCAGCACCACGTCCAAAATATAATGCTCCCAGTGTGAGATAGATATTGCTGTATCCAATATAAATAAACTGCTCTTTGAAGTTTCTACTTTTATTTCACAACTCTATACAAAAAGTATGATATTTAAGACATTAACTGAACTTATAAGAGTAAGAAAATTGTAAGAATTATGCTATAAAGGAAGGGGTAATTTGGAATAAATATTGCCCACCTATACCAAAGAATTCACACATAAAAAATATTCCTTAGAAGCTGCCATATAAAATGTATCGTGTTTTTAAATAACTATTTCCATGGTAACATGTTGCTTCATAAATATTTCAGTCAAGTTCTTTCAGAAAAGTTCAGCTAATAAGAGTGAAGGAGTAGGAGGTGCAACTCAGAGTTGGAGCAAGGGCTTAGCGTGTACATGGACCTGGGATCAACACACAACTCCACAAAAAAAGTAGAATAAAGTTGGAAGATATCAAAAACTGGAATTCAAACTGCGAATAGAAAGGTGATATATTGCATAAACTCTAAATGTTAGAAAATGTATTACTTTGGGTAAATAACATATTTTTAAAGATTACCTTGTTTTAGTTAGCAATGTTTACTCTTGTACAAATGAAAAACATTATAGGTGTTTCAGTCTCTTAATGGCTGTATGTATGTAGGGTTTTATTTAAATACACATGTCCTATGACCATACCCTGACTTTGCCTGATCTTGTCTTAAATGCACACATAAAATTAATACCATAAAAATATTTTGGCCTTTTGAATGATTGCTTTAATTTATTCATATTTAGGCTTATAATGTAAGATAACTCTCTACCTTATTTTATTAAGGTCATACACTCATATTTCTAATATATAATTTGTTGATATTTAAAATAACAGATTACAATAGAGAAATTTTTCCTTTGGGAAAGAAATTATAATTAACTAGCTCCCAACTTCATCCACAGCATACCAAAACACAAAGGCTGCCCAAAGTGTTTTCTCAGCCCACTAATTAAACAATTATGTGCACTCTTTATAATCTAACAAAACATAAGCAAAAACCCATGAATAATTAGCAAATTTTATTTTCCCTAATGTTTCCATTCCAATGGCTGTACTATGACTTGAAATCACCAGATGGTAAAGACAACTGAGCCTAAAGAAAAAGCCTTAGTGAGTCAGTACAATCTAAATGTTTTTTAAAGTAGAGAGAAATCGTTCTCATTTTAATCACTAATAATCAAATATTACTTCACTTGAGAATACATACAATAATAGCTAGGGGAAAGAGCCAAGACTGTCACCATGCAACAGACTTGTACAACATTTCAGGGGCTATAGAAATGTATTGTGTTTGAGGAAACCGAATACAACAATTAAACCAGAATAAAAATAATTTTAGCCTGAAAAACATATCAAAAATGCATTTTAAAAACAATTTCAAATTAATTAGTCTAAAACTAAAAGATAACTGTAAGGATAACTGATAGCAACAGGAGAAAATACTCAAAATATACAATGCTAGAAATTAGGACCTTTATTTTAAACAAATACATCCTAATTGTGATGTGATGGCTAAAATATAGGAGTTAAAAAGCTTTCAGGCTTATAAAGATTTTCAGATCAAAGATTCCTTTAAAATTTTGGAGGCATTTGAATTAAACATGAAAATATATACACAAGAGTTTGGGGAAGACTGATGAGCAATTGATGCAAATATTTTATTTATAGGCTTATGATAAGCAACTCCCTTCAGACCTAATAAAAGTTTACATGTTTATTAAATTATTTTTTATTCTAATCCTACTAACGCACATATTTTAGGGCCTTGAAGTCATCTTGCTGATGTTATAAGTCCTTGTCAGGGGCACCTAAAGCTGTCTGTGTCATCAACCTAGTGAAATTTTATAAATTAACACTTTCCTTTTTGCTGTTTTTGTTTTTGAATTTTCGAGACAGGGTCTCACTAAGTAGTTCTGGCTGTCCTGGAGCTCTCTCTGTAGACCAGGCTGGACTCAAACTCACGGAGATCCACCTGCTTCTGCTTCCCAAGTGCTGAGATTAAAGGCATGCGCCAGCACCACCCAGCAAATTAACACTTTCTAAAGTCGCAGTCTCAGCTGATACTTCTACATGGCTCTCATCTCTAGTTCAACATAGTAGATCTACTCTGACTTTCCCTATCCTCTATTCTGTTTACATATTGTTTCATTGATTGCATATCATTGAAGATGTAGTTCCTTAGTCTGTGTGTATGTGTATGTGCACAAGGCATTGTTTGAGCACATGTAGCTAGGACAAGTACAGAGTACACTTAGTTGTGGAATTTATAACTCATTACTTAAGACATTTTGGGTTAGTTGTTTTCATTGACATTTTTGTATGCTGATGAGCATGTTTCCTGAAGAAAGAACACACAGGGGCTGGAGAGATGACTCAGAGGGTAAAGAATGTGTTGCCCTTACAGAGGTTCTTTTCCAGCACCCACCCTGTGGCTCACAATTATCTCTAAGTCCAGTTCCACTGCCCTCTTCTGACTTCCCAATGCATGTTTCTCCAGAAGGTTGATGTCCACTTATTTATGCAGCTCAAGACAACCAGTGTTTGGAAAGACATGCACTTGGTATGCATACATGCGTTTAAAATAAGCTTACACATGGTACATATGCATGCAGGCAGGCAAAACACTCATATGTATACAGTAAAATAAATAAGTCTATTATATACACATATACATTCACACACACACACATATCACAATTCACTACTTTGCCTCTCAAGCTCACTTTTGAAGCTTTTCCCCTGCCAGCCCTTCAACCCCATTTCTACCCCTGCTTTCCAAACACTGGTTGCCTTGCACTCCATAAATAAAAGTACATCAACCCTCTGGAGGGACATTTGTGTCCACCTTTAGCTAGCATCCTGTGGAGTTGTTAAAGCTGGAGGGGATCAACTAATTGACTGCCGAGTCATCTGTATTTTAATATTTGCTTTTTATTTAATTTGTTTTTTAATTAGCATATGAAGGAGTGACTTTCATTATGACATTTCACACATACTTTACGTTCACATACTTTACTTTGGTTGGTTCTTCTCCCCGAGGCCCTCCTCAACTCCCTAAAGCCCCCATACATACTTTGCACCCTACGTTTTTTAAACCTGATATTTCTAAAAGTCTCCAAGGAATCTTGATTTCTGTCTTGCTAAATTCATTCAGCCTTCAACTTCTGTAAGTTTCAAATACCATGCAACTTTTTCCAAAATTACTTTCATACAATTAATATGAGTTTTGTCAATACAAGAAAATATTTTAGAGACTTCATGAGGCAAGGATATGTTGTTCGCTTTTGTAGAAATGTCATATGAATTCTTGAGTTTTTATAATAATTATGTTCAGAGAATGTGATGTGAAAATATGACTGCTGATTCTGAAAATACAATATCAGCCCTAGTCAAATTCAAGTAAGTGGAAATGAATCTGTTAGTTTGGAATGAAAAATCTCTCTTCGAGCAGAACAACACGAACTATCATCCCTGGGTAATCTGTATTTACCTCAACAAGCACTCTAAAGAGGACTTGCCGTGACTAAGTTCTTGATTTTTTCTACTTAGGAAATTTCATCTGAAATATATTTCTCCATATTCTCAGTTATTACTTTTATCTAATTCTACATCTAGGAAACATGTCTTTTATTCTCAAATTTTGAAACTGATCAAAGAAATCGTTATTGAAACGGAGATGGGATTCCAGGATATTGTATCACTTCAAGAACTCCCTAAGGGTCACCGGCATCCCAAGAGACTTTGCCAAACAATTCCCTGGATATCTTGAGTTCTTGTCTGATGTGCAGACTTTCAAGGAATCACAACTACAAAATTTGGCAAAGAAAGTCATCTTGGAATCCCTGGAAGGGAAGGGAAAAAAATCTCTGCGTGTCCCTTTTTTTCCTTACCCAACTCTTTTAAAAAAATCTTATCACCGGGTGGAAAAGTAGGTTAATTGGGCAGGAGTCTCTGACTCTGCCCCCGACGGCGGCAGTTTTCAGGTGTTTGAGGGCTCCGCAGCCTTCAGAGGGCTCTGCGATAAAAAGGCAAGGAGAGCGGTCGGCTGCGCACAATACCACAATTATTTGTCCAAAGTTTCATCCTCCGCGGAGATCTTTGCATAATTCAGGAGTAATTAGGTCAACGGTGTTCCCTTTAAAGGCGTGACTTTGAGTCGGGAGGTGATTATTTACATTAGAGATTCGCTTGGCGAGGAGCTCCGGGATGAACTTAAAAATGATTACAGGCAGAATTTGCGGTCTGCAGAAATAAATCAAAAAAGTTCGCTTTCCAACTTCCTTCTCCCTTGGGGCTCAAAGACGGTTGTCTGGCAGGGGCGAGCTTGGCGGGTGGGGATAGAGCCAGGGACAGGAAGAAGCGAAGAATCCACCTTGGGCTGTGCTCCCATGCCTAAGAGCTCACTCACGCACCCCACCCGCTCTCACTGGGATTTATTTTCCCTTTTCAACTGTCATTTTTACCTCTGCCACCAACAGGGTCTTAGCTGCGCTCTCTGCTCAGCTCTCCTTATTCTGGGTGTTAGACACCCACAAACTTGGAATTTGTCTCTAAAAGAGTCCCCAGGTAGGGAAAAGCTCCCTTTCCTGTCACTGAAGCTAACTAAAAACAGAAGAAATTAAGATTGAAGCAAAGGCACACACTAGGCACTATAGTCAGCATGTGCATCTTATTTTCCTGTTTTTATGACTTATCTGTATATTCAGATAGTAAAGAGTGCAATGACTTTTATTTATATGCAGAGAGTAGAAACAGTGCAGCAGGCCCACGGACACACCACAGAAACATGCTACCAAAATGAAAGTGCCTGTTTATGTTCCAGCCACTTAAAAACAGAACTCAGAAGATGTCATTCTTCATTGCCCAATGAAATGTTTACAGCATTAGGCAGTGAAGAGTGTTCCAAATACAAGTATATAAACATATATAGTGTACACAACACACCGGTGTACCATTTATTATATATTATCTAGCTGATAATACACATCTAAGGTAATATGTATTGGATATATGCACAGAAATTCTTATATATAACTTATGACACCTAATAAAGACACCTAGATCATTGCATGTCCTCCTGTAGTAGATGAAAGTACACCATTGTACATTGTATATTAGTGATAAGTATTAGCTGATACACATTAGGTGATATAAATGTATCTATGATGTGTGCATATATACATATGATATTACACTTCACAACCTATATTAGGTGACACTCCTTATACGTAAGAGTCTATTGAAAGCAAAACTCTGTGTCTTTTCACTTGCCAAGAAGTCCTACTGATGACATGAGGGACCCTGTGTGTATTTCATCTCCAAAATCTCACTAATTCTATAGCTTCTGAGGACAGAAAGTTCTTATTCAAACAACAGAAACCACACCATCCCTGAGCCAACAGATGAAACTCTTATCTTAGTGGAAGACCAAGACAACCATACCACAGGAAAGCTCAGAAGCCCAACTTCTGCATCTCCAGGGGAAGGCTGAGTCTGATCTCTAACAGAAGGTTAGATCCACTGAAGTAGATCATTTCATACTGAAATATTGAAGCTGCCTGACAAGGTGGGATGAGGTTATGGAGGACCTGCTGTGTGGGAGGGGGGAGATGCTGGGAGGAGCCCTGCTTACCCAACTCTCCCTTTAACCTCCTCTGACCTCCACAAGGCACACACACACACACACACACACACACACAGAGAGAGAGAGAGAGAGAGAGAGAGAGAGAGAGAGAGAGAGAAAGAGAAAGAGATGCACCTCTTTAAAACATTTCTGTCCTTCTTTGGAGACTCTGAAAAGCTAGTGATAAAATCAAATATTGTTTTCCTGTTTGATTTCCATTGTCTTCTAAATTCCAGTGATCCCTAGCACTATTCTGTGTCATAAGAAGTTGGGCTTGCAAACATTGGAGCCTTGACTTGACAAAAGGGATTTAGAGAATGCTGCACCCCCCCCAAAAAAAAAACAATCCTTATTTTTGAACAGCTTTTTAGAGAAAAAGTTAAGCTGGGTGGAAAATGGTTCCACACTAAGAAAATCCAATGGTGGGCCTACACAGCCTCCCCACATTGGACAGCTCTCCTACACATACAGCCTTTACCAACTCTAGAAAGTTGCCCCCCACAGCTGAACTTCTGGGAGGTGGAGGAATGTTTTCTTTAAAGAGTATAGGCACCTCCCCCACATGGCTTGCTGGACGGTAATTTGCAAGTTTTTGCACTGCATTAAGAGCATATCCTAATGTCTATAGAAACTTGGTGTGAAGGATTTGATGAATGTGTCTAATTGGTTTAGCTCACCACCTATTCAGGAGAAGAAAAGGTCCATCATTAGACTTAATTAAGTTTTTTTTTAAGTCATTGCCTTTAATGATCATAGAAACCGCAAAGTTCAACACCAGCATCTGCGTCATTTTAATTACCCTGCTTATTTGTTGAGGATGTGACAAAGTTACCCAATATTGCCCCACAGTCTTTCCAACTCAGGGGAGAGCCGCTAGCGGTGTAGGCTGGCTTCCAACCCAGACTGAAAAAGTTGAGACTGGGATTTCTGTTCAGTTTCCAGACCCCATTTTCTGCCAGGAGAGCACCCAGCACCCACTATATGAAGAATTTAAATGATCACCAGAGGCGAAAGGTGTCTCATCAAACTGATACAAAGAATTTAAGAAATTGGCAATAAATGTGCTAGAAGGGGCTGTGGGGATAAGAGCCTCATAATCTGCCCCTCCCCCAATAATTGCCATGAGGCTCCCCCTGGCTAACAACATAAACATGCCTGCCAAGCCTGTTCCCTAGTGTTTAAACCCGAGGATTCTGGTTTTATTTGAGAGTTTATTTTTTTTATCCCTACAGGTTTCTTTTTTTTTTTTTCTTAAAACAGAAAATTTGACTTCCTGGTCAGTAGTTGGCTCCTGACATCCCTCTCCCCCCAGTTCTCTCCTGTCAATTGCACACAGGCAGGAAGGCAATCAGAATGAATGTCGGGATGAACAAACCCTCACCATCCTTTCTGTTAATTGCCTTGAAATTTTGACAATTTGTCTTGGATGGGTTGGAAATCTTAAAGCTTTCTTCCTCGCTTGTATGGAAAAAAAATCACCTTTTACTGTTCAAAGCTTTAGCCTTTGTGCTTTTCTCTTAGTTACCAAAAATAAGAAATAAATAAAACCTAAAAGCAATCTAACTTCTTGAGCAAGGATGGAGAAGTTGCAAGGGTTGTGGTCCTTGTTGTCCTTGAATCTAAGTCAAAGGCTCTTGCAGGATCCTTTTATTTCCCCAGTAGCAACATTCTGATGGTGTTTTCAATTTGGGGTATGATTATTATCTCCATCTTACTATGAGCTCACTAAATGAAACAGAAAAGCCATCTAAGTAAAATGGATATTTTTTATCCATAATGTCTAGCAGAAAATTTATCAAAATATTTTTTTCATGAAATAGATAATGAGGAGATTCATGACACATGCTAAGAGAACACCTAGTGTTTTTTTTCCAGAACAGGGACATTGGGCAGGTACTATTAGATACAGGCCAGTGTGGGCACAACCATGATTTTAAGTGGTTAAGTTTGGTTGTCTGAGGACCAGGAATGCTCTGCTGGGCTAAATGAGGAAATAAATGGAGAAGGCAATATTTCCCAAAAGTATGTCTCAAGAATCTCACTGGAGTCAAAGCCAGAGTCGGAAGAACTTGATTGTATGAGGATGTATCTGAAAGCTACCTGCCTTCCACTTTCTCCATTTCTCCTCACTTTGAAAATGCCTAGCAACAAGCAGGCATACTGCCATTCCACCCATTATGCCCAGCTAGGTGACACAGGCTGAAGGTACTGGGTTGTTTTTTTTTTAGAAAATTCCAGCCTGACAAAATTAAGATAGCTACTGTCCCGTTTCCACCCCCTCCTGTCTGCCTTCAGAATCTCCATATTCATAACAGTGACCTGGAAGAAAGATGGCTGAATTCAGAAATTCAAATAGCGCTGCTCTACCAGCCCTCCTTTTATGGAGATGGTTTGGGTTTTCTTTTTGGTCCCTCACCCTCTCTCGGATTCTGGATGTTTTTTGCATCTGCACTTCCTGCTTCAGGAACGGTATCTTGGGGGTGGGGGGAGTACTCCGTTGATAAAAAGTAGACAGAAGGACGAATTTGGGGGTTGGGGGCTTGGGGACGGCCATGAGTGCAACACTCGTGGGTATGCATTTGTACACAGTCTACAGCCCGGGTGCGGTGGATTCTCTGTGTCATCTCTGGCCGGACAATGTCAGTACTGCAATTTTGTACTGCCAAACAGCTGCAGCCAGTACAAAGAGACCTTAGCCGGCACACTTTTTCTTAATAAACATCGACCTCGGACCGACGCAGGTCGATAAAGATGCTGATTGGCCCTGAGAAACAGTATTTCTCCAGTTGGTTCGTGTGGAGGCGGCGGGGACGAGAAGGGTGCAAACAAATTCGTTGAGTTTCCAAATATACATTATTTACGGACTTTGGGGGATCGACGGAGAACACCAAAGCAAATAAGGCTCCTGGCCTCGGTAGTGCTGGCTCCCCACACACATGTCCCGAAACAATCTCTGCCAGTGGAGGAAAGACCATGTTTTGCAAACTTTCTGTTTTAATTTCCTAATATAAGCAAGTTTGGGAAGCATCCCTACAATAGGCTCACAAGTTGCCCGGTGCTGCTAGCAATCTTTCTCAGATCAGCACTCCCTGGGAGAGCAAAGAGAATGCTGGCGGATTGTGAGTTTGCTCGCACAGGCGGAGACAGCACAACCTAATTGAGACTGCCCCCTTCAACCATGTTTACTGATGCGTGACAGTCTAGGTCCTTGACGATTCGATTTTACTTAAAAGCAATAAAAATCCCTTGGCCATTACAGCTCCGAAGATGAATAAAACGTTTTTAAATAGTTAGAGTACTTTGGGAACGGAAGATAAAGAGACAGGCGTGCTCATGCTCAAGGCCCCAAGTTCAAACACAGCACCAGAAACCAAATCAATCATAATTAATAATAAAACAACTGTAGAAGTGGAAATAGATTAGTCTCTTTTCCCAGAATTCCTAGAAAAAATAATTTCCTTGTTTCTTATATTAAATTAAGGTTTGTCTGACAGACACTACTGATTTAACTAGATTTCCTTCCTACCACTGGGACCATCTCGGAAAAGTTGTTAGAACTTACATCTTCAAAGGTTACTGGGGGGGTTGCCCCAAATTCCCAGTATGGCCTCATTATAAGCATGTAGGTCCTTCCAAAGATGCTGCCTCCTTCCCCTACTGTAGAACTACCATAAGGAGCTTCTGATATTATCTCAAGCCTAATCTTCTGAAGCCAAAAGCTAGTGTAGTACTGTGTTTCTTCTCTGGCTTCAGCAGATGTTATTTTTTCCTAATAGCCCCTAAGGCTTGAGGTTAGGATTGTGACTTCCCAGAAGAGCTAAGCTGATACCTCCATTGGGGATGCTGAAGAAGATGGTTGGAAAAATCAATGAAGCAGAAAAAGCCAAGCTACTGGTTTCTCTATCTCTCTTTATCCCTTCATGACATTGTTCAAAATGACAATCTAGTTCAGATATGGGGAGGTTAGCACCTCCCTTGAAATGAAAACAGAAATCTAAATGGAAAAGGGGGGAAGTACTTTGTAGTCTACGTGTTGCCCATCTTTAATTCAGAGATGCATCTATAACTCCAGGGAGTTCTGCCTTTGATCTCTTTGATTTTTTTTTCTAAACACCAAATCTGTTATAGACTAAAATTCCTAGGTTTTCCATAGAAACATCTCCATTACTTCAGGATATTGATGTTTTCTTCTTCCTGGGGGTTATGATATGGTAAATCAGATTCATAAAGGGACAATGCCAGCATTCATAGGCCTGGGTGGGGTTTCCCTCAGCCTTTGCCTGCCCTCCCTCTCAGATTCTCTCCTCCCTCTCATTCATTTAAATTCATTCTCTCTCTCCCTCCCTTTCTTCCCCCTCCCTCCCTTCCTCCTTTTCTGCTCTCCTTCCCTCCTCCCTTGCACCTCCCCTTTCTCCTTTCCTTTTTTCCCCTGCCTCATTTTCTCCCCGTTGTTCAACCAAAATAAGGTTGTGATTCTGGTCTCTTCAAACCCTTTCAAGCGCCTTCAATTTTGGCGGCGGCAGCAGCAGGTTGCGTTGCTATGGAAACTGTACTGTATGGCTGTGGCTGCTGCTGCCCCAGCCCCAGCTCAAATCCCCCAAACAATGCCCCGCCAAGTGCAGGTTTCTCGCCCTTTTCCGTGCACTTTTCCCTTCTAATAGGGCTAGTGGCCTCAAATAGGCGATGCGTCTTGACACGACAACAATCCCTACACCTCCCCTTAATCCCCCTCCCTCTCCCTCGCTTTTCCTTCCTTCTTCCACATCTTTGATCTATTAAAAATCTAAAGAACAAAGTCACAGGGGAAAGTTGGGTTATGTTGTGACTGCCATTGTACAAAATGGTGCTCTTCAAACAGAACTTGGTGGAACCAAGGTCTAACAATTTTGATCTAGGATTGGTTGAGGCCACAGGTCAAACTTGACAGCTCTATACGACAAAAACCCAAAAATTACAACCACACGACATTTGGAAGCGCTCCTTCCTATCCCAAACTACCTGTGTCTAAGAGTTTCTAAGCGCCAAAGTTACCATTCTCTCAGGCTCCCAGTGTAGCACGGGAACAGCCAGGGTTTGGATGAGGTTTCCAGTTGAGGAGACATGCAGACTAAGAGCTTGAATATCTACTTAATCTTAAAACATTTTACAGACTAAGGCATGGACGGGGTCCCACTCATACTCATACTGAAACAAGTTTCAACTTCCTTCACAGCTCTTAGCATGCAATAAGCACTCAATAATTATGGTATTGGTGTTGCTGCTGCATAGCAAACTCTTCCTGGGTTCAGGAAAGGAATGAGTGCTTAGACACAACAAAGCAAAAAATTAAGCTTTTACTTTAACTATGATTAAATGGTGTGTGGGGGAGGACATCAAAGGAAACAGACAAGAGATCAGTTTTCTTTTCTAGTGTGAGAATACCATTCACACTATCACTATAATCAGGTGATAGTCAACACACCTACTGGCACCATTTCTGAGTTGAAACATATCTGGGCTTTTTCTAAGAACAATACCTATCATATAATAGTCAATACTATAATACCATGTCTAGAAAAGTGGCTCTGCACTGGGTGCTCTTCCAAAGGACCCAGGTAATTCCCAGCACCCAGATAGCAGTTCACAACTGTCTGTAATTTCAGTCCTAGAAAAATCTGATGCCCTCTTCTGGTCTCAGTGGTGACCAGGCACACACACACACAGATAAACACACACATAGTGTATAAACACATTGTCAGGCACAACTAAACTTACTTTATATTTAATTATTAATTAAGTTTATATAATATTAATCTATTAAGGTGTTAATTAGTAATACAATTGAAAATGTTACATATACTTAGTAAACTGAAATATTTGAAGTATTTCTTTAGATAGTACATTCAGTGTGTATGTATGTGCGTGCATGAGAGTGTGCGTGTGTACATTTGTGTCCTTTAGAGAGTTTGATATTTAGTTCTATGTTAAAAAAAATCCTCAGGCCCTATGACATTACCTTTTCTAGAATGAATAGTTGTTGCTATGGTTACTTCATGTTCTCTTTCCATCAGCCTATGAAGAGGACCCACTAAAACTTCTTCAGTTCTTCCTGCATTAGAAGGTGGGCTAAAAGCTTACAGCAATTTAACCTACTGGTACGTTTTAAAGAATTATTTTCTCAATTTATTTAGGGCTTTAAAACAAATAAAATTAAGAAAAAAAGACAAAGAAAAATGTGGGTTTTCTTAAATTATGTGTCTATAATACATTTTAAAAGTTAGAGAATGTATATGAAGCCATGCTACTAGAAAACAAATGTCCTATTTTATATTTTTGGTTCCCTAGCATTATGTATTTCTTCTCATTTTAAATCCTGCTTGCCTGGGCTGTTAATATTCACATGTATTTCCAGGTTGATTTTTGTCAACCATTTTCAATTACCTTTTCTCTAGTTTTAGTGGCCAAAGTAGAAATGTCTAGCCAGTCTTCATAGATTAGGATCAGTGGGTGAGAGTGCTGAATAGTTGGTAGGAGCCTACAGAACTCTTTCCATGTTCACAGATCCCTAGCAACAGTTCCACCCCCCCATCCTTTCTTCACTCTTCATGCCACAAATAAGCATGCTGTCCTAATATGAATGAAGAAAAACTCAGTTGCATCAACATGCTTCTCATACAATTCTGTTATTAAAATGACAACACTAACATGTGCAAAGCCCTGGGGTCTATTCCTAGTACCACATAGCTACTTCATTTTGATTTGAAAAGCATGTTTAAATATCTTGCCAAATGTCTATTTGCCAGCATGTTTTGCTAGCTGCATTTTAGAGCTTGTAAAGTTTTGATGCTGAGATGTTTTAGGACCATCAGCATATTACTTTCTTGATCAGCAGCAGTATAGACTTTATATTATGAAATGAAGCCCGTTATCTAAAATTTAAAATATTACAAGCTTTTCTCTTTTTATGTTCTTCCATTTTCACTATTTTCTTTTAAAATTTTTTAAACAAGGAGAGAGACGTGGTGGTTCAGGCTTATAATTCCCATATCCAGGAAGCTACACCAGAAGAATTGTGAGTTGAAGGCCAGCCTGGGCTACCTAGCAAGACCCTAATTTATTTTATTTTTTCAAACAGAAAAATTTAACAAATGCCATGTTAATACGGAAAAAGGAAAGATTAACAAACGACTTGAGTACTCAACTTGGAGTCCAAATAGATTAAATTTCTTTGAAATATGCCAAGTCTATTTTTCCCCTTTACTTGAAACAGAGATGAATACAAATCGTTTTGTGCCTTTTTGTTTTCTAAACAGAGTGAACAGTGGGGACTCTATGTTGAGTTATAAAATAACTTACCCAATGACTGAGGCTTCAATGTTTAAGTGGCAGGCACTTTACTCACATAACATGCCCTAATCTTGAAGATAAAATTGTCATTCTCTTTTTGATTAAATATTCATCCAGATAAATATACACATTCAAAATATTTTCTTGTTTCAGAAGAAATAGTTGGATCTGCTCAAGATAGTGTTACAGTCCTATTAAACTTCTAGGTTCTTTGGATCTCCCTGTGTCTTTTAAATGCACAATTAAGATCACTTCATGCTGCTTGCATTGTGGTTGGTTGCTTCAAAATATGTTTCCAGAATGGGGGTTGTGGATATTATTCAGAAATTGATTAAACATGTACGTTAACTTGGTTGTCATTGGTTTTAGTTGTCTGTAGTACAGTGAGCAGATTTGAAGCTGATCCTGTCGAGAGTATCACCAGTTTAAAGGAGAGTCCCTTTTTCCTATGATTCTCACCTACAGAGGTCTGGAGAAAAAAAATTAAAACAAGAGGCGAGATGAAGTTCTGCAAAGCTGAGGGTCAAAGTACAGGTTTACCATTGGCTTCTAACCTATCTCAGGACAGTATGTAACAGTCTGTGTTCAGGGTTCCAGCCTCAGCAGGCTGTGACTATGAAAAAAGGAGAGATAGCAAAGAGAAATCTTAAATTAGGGAGAAGGAAATGCTGATCCATTCCCTGGGAAAGAAGCTCTGAAGAAGAAAGCATCAGAGACAAGATGCCAGATTCTAAGTTCTTTTAAACAGATGGCTAGAGTGGCTTATATACCACCTGCAGAAAGGTGTGCCAGAGTGGGAGGAGAAAGTTGGGGTGAAATCTTTTGTGAGGGATTTGGGGACTCTGAATACGAAGGAGTAAGAATTGAAAGCAAGGAGATACCAGGAGATATGTGAGAGGTGGGAAGGTGAGGAGGTTATACCTGAAGTGGAGAATGATGTAGGGTATCTGTAAAGCTTATACTTGAGGGTGTGGAGATGAAAAGGGGAGTGGGCAATGTATGAGAAGAGTGAGCAAAATGGAAAAAGTGGGGTAGACTGGAGAGACCTGCAGGGTTCTGGTGGGGAGCTGAAAAGAGAGAAAGGGGTTCAACAGAGGAGGGGAGATGAAAATTGATGACAGTAGAGAGTACGGAGTGTGGGTGGGGTTTGAGCCACTAAGAGAACGGAAGGGAAAGAAGACAGTGGGATGGAAGAAGGTGAGAAACAAATGAAATAGATAGGGATGTGGCCTTCAAGAGCTATGCAGTCAGAAATCTAGGGAACTCATTAGGGTGCCCTGCTCTGTGCCAGCCCACCTTTAGATAAATCAGAGAATAGTCTGCCAGCCCGACTGGGTTTTGGGTGCCTTGTAAACTCACTTGCCTTGCATAAAGGGACTTTCCCTAGTGACCTAGTGACAGCTTAACTCAAGGCTTGGGCTTTCCCCCTGTTGGCAAACTAAGGAACTCCTAAAACTGTCAGGTGTCAAAGGAATGTCTAACCAGCGGAGGGAGCAGGCCCTGCACTTCCTCTAACACCTGCCTTATTCCTTTTCTCTCTTTAATTGTGAATTCACTACATCTATACCAAATCGTCTTTAAGCAGGACCCCAGACATCTCCAAGCCTGGATTTTTGGAAGACTGCAGTTTGGGATCAATTTCTACACACTCAAATCTCAAATCTCCAGTGTGCTCTGGAATTCATCCCTTAGCCGGCATCATGGTCCCCTGCTCCAAAGTCTCTGCCAGGAATAATTAGGGGCTGACTGAGAATACAATAAATACTGGAAGTTGATACATGCTAGATTTGTTCAGAGTTTGTGAATCAAAAACGGAAATGTAAAGAACTCTTGCTCTGTATGGAAAAAGTGTAAACTAGTCACCTACAAGGAACTGCCTGCACACTTGTACACAAATAAACCACCTGAGTGTGATGCATCTGGGCAATTCCAACTCAGGTGCATAACTGACAGTGAGATTCTCATGCCTTCAAAACATCTCAGAGTACAGAACAGTCATTATTTTATAAATTTTATTATTTTTTAAAGTGTGCAGAAAGAAAAGCATCACACATTGAAATTAACCAGACTCAAAGTCTGTACATCTCAATGAGCTTCCACACAGTTAGAATGGCCATTCTGAATCTGTGTTATTCAATAAAAGTGTGGGTTTATTACAACAATCAAAGCCACATCTATCAAAATTAGAGGGGGGTGCTCCTTTGGGGAAATTCAATGAAGAGATTTAGGGTGATCCCACCAGTCCTTCCCAGCCCTGAAGCCTAACTTGACTTCCTCAATTTAATTTCACGTGCAGTAAAATATATATCAAAATGCCTCAAGTCATGGCAAGTAGAGATCATTTTATAATAAAATCATTAAGGAAATCATTAATCCAGGGGCCAATGTATGCTATATAATTGTATAACATATAGTGCAATGTGTTTCCAATAAATACAAGCACTGTAACTTTAAGAAACACTAATTTCATATGCAGATAAATTTCCACAGAGAATCCGAATTCTCATAAGAATAAATTGACTGTCTAACTTTTTGAATATAAACTTAAATGTTATCTTTTTTCCTTCAAGAGGAATAAAGCCACTATAATCAATTACTTCTGAAATAATATTTTCTACCTTTCGTTTCCATAATAGTCACTATTCATTTGAATAACAATTCTCTAAGTCTTCTTGTCTACATCCATATAAATAAAGTATATGTTTCTTTGAGCATTTACAAATAATAGCACATAGATTTCACATAGTAATAATTCATTTATTTTTTTCTTTGGTCAGAAAAATACAGTGGATTTAGAAGTCTGTCAGCATGGAATTGACCATCTCTCATATTCAATTTGAGTCACCTTAATTGAATAACTAAATGAATGAATGGATTAAGTATTTGAATTATTGATGGCTAGTATATGTTTGAAATTTTTTATATGGTGCAAAGATATTTTTATAAATTGATATACTGTATTAACATATTTCTATCCCAAACTAAACTAATCAGAGTTTTTTATTCCTAAATTAATTTTATAGCAATTAAATATAAAATTTCTAATTCATCATCACAGATAATGGGTTTTGGCTCTAATTCATCACAAGCACAGAATCACAAAAGCAAAGGCTGAAAACATTGTTACTTTGCTTTCTCCATAACACTGTAGACTACCTGGAGCTATAACTTGTTGAAACGTGTGTGTGAGAGACAGAGACAGAGAGAGACAGGGGAGAGGGAGACTAGCTGATTACTTTACTTTAAATTAACATAATTTCAAGAAATGGTTAAAATCCAGTGGGTGTGGTCATGCATGCCTTGTGTCCAGTGCTCAGGAGGCCGAGGCAGGCAGATCTCTTTGAGTTCAAGACAAGCCTGTTGTACATAGTGCCAGCCAAAGATACATAGTGAGACAGTCTCAAAAAAAAAAAACCACAAGAAATCAAAAGAAGGAAGGAACTAAAAGAGAAAAAGAAACAGCTAATATGATTAAACAGGTAATCAAATGGGAAGTTACCTCTAAAACTCAAAATACAAAGTATGTTTGGTTAGCAGCATTTCTAAATCGAAATCAAAATATACAGATTACCATTCCAGAAAATTTAGTGAACCATTTTGAAGAGGATCACTCCTCTCATATTGATAATTAGATAGTAAGAGTAAACTAAAAAAAAAATAAGATATGTTAATTAAGCTGTATTCTGATCCCTGAGTGGGGGAAATTCTTAAGAGGGATTATTGAGAAATGGTGGTCTCCTTAATTTTCTTCTGTATCAATTACATGAATTTTTCTTTTAAGTCCTTGGTACTCTCTGGAACATACTACTTTTTGAACATAGCATGGCCATTTGCATTCCAGGATGGTCATTTCTAACCTTTCCGCTGCTTTTTTTGTGTATCTACATTATACCTAGAATTTGGCATGCCTTAAAATCTCTTTTGCTCTGAACCATAGTCCCATAGATATGTAATTTTGCCCTAATATCAATAAAAAAGGATATGCAAGGGGTGACTGGCCACCACACCTCCTCCACCTAAAGACAAAACAAACTTAAATGATTTGGGAGGAAGATTTCAAGAAATCAAAGTGGATATTGGATGCGTTCCCAGGATGCCAGTCGCTTAGTTCACAGGGTTAGCTGCATCCCCTCTTCTGCAGGAGTGACGCCTCCTGAAGGAATACGGAAAGAATGCCTTGTCTTTTCTTAGTTTACTCTTCCCATTTTAGCCATCAGTTTTATTTGCCCCAGGAACTGATCTCTACAAATTGTACAGTTTAGCGTAAGTACAAGAATGTGGAATTTCCTGAACTAAGTTAGAAACCGAGGCTCAGGAAAACTTTGTTAATTGATTGTTTGTTGTATATTTATTTTGTTGTATCGAAGTGCAAGAAAAGGCAATTCTGCCTCTAAATCATTTCAAATCTATAGTGGGAGGTTTAGAAAAAGATTTAAGCTAATCTTAGATACTCAAGGGGTGTTTTTCTCTTTCAGCTAGATTATTTGCTATTTATAAAAGAGAGTGTTCAGAACCATAAACCTTAGGAACCAGAAAATTTCCCAAGTCCCAAAGAATTTTTGGAATTACAGGAGCCTTTTCACTGATTGAGCTCAATCAGAATTCCCAGTTAGTATCCCATCCTCTCGCCAAATACCGCTGTGATAAGCAAGGGTTCCCCACCCCATGTTGTCTGCTATTCCTTTCTCCTCTTCACCACTCCCCCATCTTTGAGGAAAAGTCACTTAGGATGGCTTTTTCTCTACCCATGTGACCAAACTCTTCACTCTTCAAAAACAAACTTTCCTGCATTGCCAGTTTTGTTTCCGGTTCATCCCGACCATTTTTAGGAGAGAAAAGAGACCAGAGAGATGTGCATCTCAGTTGTGTAATCTATTTACCCAGCAACTAGCAATCATCCGACATTAATTTATAGGTTTATTACAAATACCTAAGGTATTTACAAGCCTGCGCTGGGTCGTGTGTGGCGGGGAACATCTATCTGGTGAATAGGCGGTGTCACACGGTAGCATGCTCTCTTGTCAGGCCCGATTGTGTTTTAGGCAAACATTTGCGCACACATAAAGGCAAAGGTCAAGGACTGTTCGGCCCCAGTGTGCGCCAATTCACCCAGAGAACCAATGCGCAGAAGTTGCATTTTATGCGCGGATCCTGCCAGACTGAGGCGCAGGAGTTCCTGCAGCTTCTAAACAAACTCGCTTCCCGATCATTTCCCTCGTAAATTTCCCTCTGCCTGCTTCTTCAACTTCTTGGGCTTCATCGGGAATACAACTGGCAAAGACTTGTTTGCCAACCTTTGGATCAACTCTGCCCACCCTCTGGTGCAGCACTTGTTTGTCCCACGTTTCTGGGTAAGGGAGACGGATGTTAAACAGAATCCTGCCTGCAGTAAACCTTTGTAGAGAACTTACAATGAAAGCCCACTCAGAACTGAAAACTGAATATACTTTCGGTGAACACACAACTGACCAACAATTGTATTCAGATCTCAGAACTGACTTTCAAAGCTGTGCATCTACGGACAGCGTATTGGTAATGTAGGTCCGGGGAAGCAAGCGTGCAGCGCACTGGGCGCTACCTTCTGAGTCTCTTCAGGGCCACTTAGAAAGCAAAAGTCATCGCTGTTCTGTAAAATCTGCTTTCCATTCTAACATATATGAAGCACCTCTCACTGGCCACTCCTAGTTGTTTTCCCTAGCCCCTACAAATAGAATACAAATAATTTTGAGTGGATGTTAAACAAACGTGAGCCCGGGCTCCAACCCACGGGGTTTTGCATCAATAATCATCTGGCAAGAGCCAATGGCTGTTTTTCCAAATAGTCCATTTAAGGGAAGAGACGTTTCCCCTGATAAACCAGAGTCGCAGCTGTGCGTGCTCACGAGCAAATAGTTTACACGTGCAAAATTCATTCCTTCGAGTCAGGCAAGGCGAGCCACAGGCTCAGCTGTGGAGCAGCGCTAGCCTGGGGCTAAAGAGCCCACAACTTGTTGCCTCTGTAGCCTCTCCAAACATTGGACATTCGGGGCTTGTGGTCCTCTTGGGACTTGTTGACAGGGCTAAAGAAAAAAGGGAAATGATCACCCACAAAATGCGGGCAAAGTCGCAGCAGACAGTTTTCTCTGAAGGAAGGGCCTCTTAATTGCTCTCTAATCTCTACAAACAACAAGGAAACTCTGCCCGTGCGATTCCTCTGCACCTTAAAGCCAAAAGGAAAACAGAAAGACGACTTACCCCGACCTGCCACAACGCTACACTTTGAACGTCCTTTAAACACTTGGAATCCTCCTTTCGTGCTGCAGACTTCTCTTTGCTTTTGCCAAAACCAGCCATCAAAATTAAACTAGCTGCTGCTAAAAAAAAAAGCAAAAAAACAAAACAAAACCAAAAAAATAGGACAGAAAAAGAAAAAAAAACCTAAAAGAACTAAAAGAAAATAAAACCGTTTTCTATTAATCATGTATTTCTAGCTATACTTTGTTTCAAATCTGTCTCTCCTAACACCACCTGTGAAGCTTCTCAAGCTTAAAGTTTGTGTGGTTTGTGCAAGCAAATGTGCTAGTGTGTGTGAGAGTGCCGGTGTGGAAGTTAACTGCTTTAAAAAAGACATCATTGCTTGTCCAAGGCCAAGCAATAAAAATGTGGCCCCCATCTTTGGGTGTGGAGATTTTTTACATGCACCTCTCATTTCATTTAACTTTTTTCCCCCTAGAGCTGAGAAAAGCTGCTAGCTTACTTTCAGCGGACTTTGCTCGTTATTCATCTGTTGAGTCGCCTCAGAGGCACAAAAGCAGATCCAAGGCGTTATGAAAAATGGCCTGAGCTCGGAGAATGTCACAGTGGTCGGCGTATTATTTTAGCCTTCTTAAAAAAAAAAAAAACTCAGGGAAAGTTTGCTTTTGATGAATTCAATAAAAGCAAAGCTGCAACGGAAGAGATTTTCAGCTAAAATTATACAGCATGGGGCAGAGCTTAGAGCAGCCAGATGGCCAAAAGTAAAGGGGTCCTCTCGGTTTCAAAATCCAGATCTAGAATTCCCTGGGCTGAGCCTCTTAGTTTATTTAATCCTATGTGTATCTTTAAAAAATAAAATAAAATCCCCTCGCCCTTTTTTTTCCACTTTATTTTTTGTTCCTCTCCAGACTCCCCCATGCATATGTACTGGTGAGACCCCTGCCTTGGAACTTGTAGAAGTCACTTTTCAACTCCTCCCTTGATAATGAAGTTAAACTTTTGAGTGGCCATCCTGGGGCAATGCTAAGCCAGAGGCTATAGAAGGTCACTGAAGGTCATAGTTAGGGTCTAGGTGTAAATTCCTCCAACATCTGACATCGGAAGGAAGTTGAGGCTTTAGTTCAAGGAACAATATGTTCATCACAAACACCCCTTCCCCAGGCGTGGAAATGATTTACCTTTCTGTACTAGCCTGGGGAACCTCTCACCATGCAGCTTCAGCTTCACCGCTATTTTCTGGGTACATTGTTTGTTTCCACCCCCCCCACACACACACAAGTTTCTTAAGGGTGAGAGATGTAGATTAGAGTAGCTGTAGTAGCTACCCTGACTTTGAAATGGGAATTGTAAAATTAATGGACGTCTTGATTATAAAATTAACATGTATCAAAATCTAGCCAAGCCCCTCCCCCTCCGAAAAATGTGAGGCATGGAATGGGGGCTCAGTGAGGTGGAAGAGTTAGAAGTTTGCTTTGGACTTGAAACAGAAGACAGAACATAGCCCTGGGGCATTTCTTCTAGAGGAAGAAAGCCAACACAATCCCACCCTCAGCACACAGTCTGAGGAAGTTTAATGAAGTCAAACAGTTCAGCTTCCACCTCCAGGAAGACTCCTAGCCTTCCTGTCTGTATACTGCAAAATAAATGCATCAGGGGACAGGCAGAGAGAAGGAAATGTTCAGCCCAGACCTGAGTCTAGAGAATAATCATTCCCTCTGTTAAGGCCAAATTAAAAGAAGGGACTGCAGCTATATGACCAGGACAGAGCAATGAGAAAAGGAGGGAGGTCACTGGGGATGCTTGACTTCCCAGGGCTTGGGAGGTGAAACAGAGGCAGTCACTGAGCCTCAGAGAAAGAACACTGGGCCACTTGCTAAGCACTGCTCTGCTGCAGGGTCTGCTGGGGGGGGGGTCTCGCTCGGCCACTGCTTCACTAAGTGACTCCCAGCCCAGTCTCACTACTCACCCCTCCATTTCTTCAGCTGTAACTGCATAAAAATGTAATCTGTATAAAACAGGGTGTGTGTTTGATTTGTTTTAAAGAAAACGGTGTGGGAAAAGTGGAATTTAGAGAACACACTGTAAGAGTTTTGCTGTGTTTTGGGGGTATTGATGTTATTTGTTACAAATGTTGATAAACTTTACTGCAATTGAGGCAGAAAATCTAGGATGTTGGTTTATCCCGACTCTGCAGCTTCCATTGTACAGATTCAAACTACAGTAGCCCAACAGAGGTTTCCATCATCCCGGACACTCTCAAGCTGCGAGGCTCTTTCCCAGCTGGCAGGACCCGCTCACTCCCCATTTCCGTTTCTGGTAATAACAGCCTAAGACTTGAATTATCCATATTTGGGCCCTAATCGTTGACCCAGACAGAGAAAGAGGCCCCCAAAGCTGAGCTTGGTGAAGACCTTCTGAAAAGACTGAGTAATCAGTTTTTCAAATTTTGGAAAGTAAACAGCCTCTGACTGTAACTGCGTGAGGAGGAAGGGGGCAGCTGAAAGTGAACTCCTGGCTCACTTCTGACACCACCCCCATCGCCAGTCCAAGTATTGTTTCATTGTTTTATAGTGATCCTGGGGATGAAACCCAGTTCTCTGCTTGTGCTAAGCAAGTGCTCTACCACTAAGCTGTCCCCACAGCACCCAGCTCAAGCATTCCCCGCCCAGGATACTGGGAGAAAACCTTTTCTCTGAGATGAGCTATCATCAGTATGTTGGGTGCTGGTCCGGGAATGCTGGGAATGGTAATCGAGACCTCCAGCTGTTGCCCTCTATAAGAAGTCCGAAAGCCCGGACACCTCGGAAATAGACTGCCAAATCCAATGCCTTAGCGCCATGCGGCAATGAAACCGGGCTGAGAGACCCTAAGAGGTGATCGACACACATCAACATGCCTTAGTGCTACAGGTCTTCACGCAGTATTCTCGGTGGTACTGGGATGAAACGCAGGACTGCTAATTCACTGAGCTACTTAATACCCGCTCCGATTAAGAAATTCCAGGTCTCTGCCGGGTCTGAGGATGATGAGGTTTTGCCAATATTTTCATTCCTGGGTCCACACAAAGACTCCAGGGTAGCTTGGTCTTCAGACTCCAAACCGAGCTTGATGGAAGCAGAACAGGTCCCCTGGTCCCCCAAAAGAAGCAGGATGAAGATTCTAACCCTAGCTCAAGCTAGTTCTAGCAAGGGCCTAGGCACTAGAGTCAAGTGCTGTTGGGCTTAGGTGCAGACAGGCTCTCCCAGGACATCACATCCCGCCCCTGCTGCCAAGGCTCTGGAGCCTTCCAGAAACAGCTTTTCCAGACGCTCTCACCTGGAATACTTCAACATCAAAGAATGGAATGGGGCAGAGAAGACATCCCAGGAAGAATTTCCTGTCTTAGTCATTTGTAGTTAAAGAAAATATACAGGTATCTATGAAGTTATTTGTAGTTTAAATTCAGAAAACCAAACTACTCCTGCTGGTAACATATGTGTTGGAGTGGGATGGAACTGATTTGAATCTCTGTCCCAACCAATCTGACCTACTTGGCAGAAGATGCCTCAGGTTATAAAGACTGGCTTCTACACTGTACAGTCTTAAAGACACTAAATGAGGCGCTGCACACTTAGCAACAGCACCAGCTCCGGGAGTAGTGTTCAAAGCAGTTTATTCGCCTCAACTTTTGTAGCACCCCATTTTACAGCTCTACTAGCCCCCCCATAATTTATGCGGGACAAATCTTAGCCCCCATTCCCAACCAGCTGCCTCTCTTAATTCTCATTTGCCGCTAGCTTTCTGTCTTGGAGAGCATCAATCACGAAGAACTTGGGTGTTGGGGGGTGAAGCTCCCACCTAAGGGGGGCCCCTGGCATTAATTGTCCCAATAAACTGAGATATAGTGTGCATAATGCAATGGTGCAATATGGCATAGTCCACGTGTATGACTTAATTAAGCCATTTGCAGCTTGATGCTGCAAGTCAACGGGTGTGCAAGTGGATTAACAATTGCTGGCTCCCTTATCCTCAGAATGGCGCATAATTACTTTACTAGCAGTACATATCAATTTTTGATGATTGCAGAAGCCATGCTTGCTTCACCAAGAAGTTTCTTAATAACTCTCCATTGTATATTTTTAAAAACAGTGCTTGGAAATATTTTAAAGTCATTCCCAACATTTTCATAGATTCTCATTGACACTTTTAATGGACCATCGTATTCCTTGTGCATTGTTTTTCAAAGGAAGCAAGGCAAAATTTTAATTCCTTGATTGATGAGGAAACTGGCAAGATCCCTACCTCTTCTAGTCATTCACCTGGCCAGTGCTAGGTTCAAAGCAAGGTTAAAATAAAATGACGAAAATGTTCCTTATGAACAAAGTCTTATGCGTTGGTGGGCAGCGACTTTGAAATGCACATCCTGCCTCCTCGCTTCCTATATATACCTACATATCTTGTTCCTTTTAAATGTAACTGAGAAGACCTGTGAGTATCCTGCAGCTGTGCATCACTTCCGCACCTTTATCAACACCAGCAATGTCCTGAATGATGCACACTTCTCACGGAACTGTCTAAAGGAAAGCAGGGCATCTGATGGCCCAGTGGGGGCTGTGTGTGCTAACATGGGTTGATGAAATTTGTAAGAAGACTAATAAAATTATGCAACCTGATGACAGAGACATTGACACTCCTACTTCCTAGACTCCTAGTCCTTTGTTTAAAGTCAGATGGCATTAAAACCCCATCTCTCCTCCACTCTGCTTAGGATGGGTGGCAATGACATGCATGTGTTCCATGTGATTTACTACTTGAATCTTAAGTCAAAGCTGATCATTTGACCTCTCTGGATTGAACTAAATTCATCATCTATAATTTTATTAAACAACTGAATGACCATCAATCATAAGGAGAGCATGGTGAGCTAACATTTTTCAGAGAAGTATGTCAACTCCATGGACATATAATATTTCTATGGTCTTTTCCCTGCCCTGCGCTAAGCAGACATATACCTGGCACTTCCTCTGAGGATACCAGGTCAGTGAAATTACCACTGGTTAATATCATTTTTGAAGAGGGATTTTCAACTTATCTAGATTGTGAGCAGAGTGAGATGGTCCCTTGCTTTAAGCACAGTTCTAACTGATGCCCCAGCCTTTTGCATTCAAGAAATTACACACTGTATCCCAGTCTATCTAAAGGAGATTTTGCAAAATCCCAAAAAGGGAAATTGGATTAGGCCTCCTCTCATTTTCTGATAGTGTCCTGCAGGTCACTTGAAGTCACTGCTCTTTGGAGGCTCCTTTTATCAGAGCATTGTGCAATAGTGAAAGTAATGAGTAGTGAGAGTAAGTCATGCCTCATCAGGACATTTAGGGCAGGTAAATTTTTCTAGTAGTTTCTGGAATTGAATTTGACCCTAATTCTTTAAAATTAAGGCTGAAGAGTCCCTATTTTGAAGGGTCCCTTATCAGAGTAGATTTGTTCTCCTACCTGAAGCAGGTGATGTTTCTGCAAAGACATCTGAATGACAGCGGGAGTGAAGGACAAATCTAATAAAGCCTAATAAAGCATGAGCATTGAAATGTCATTAAACTTACAAAGATGAGACTCAAAATCACCAAAAAGGTAAATGTCTTCATTAGTCTGATCTCTGAAGACTGTCGAACATTTCATTAATTTATAATTTATGATTGTTTGACAAATATTGAAAAGTATGTAAATATGAGTGGGATAATGTCTTTTCTGCGGGAGATGAGGAAATGACCCAAACTGTACGTGCCTGCAAGATTACACACAGGACCCAGCTCTCTGCTGTCAAACTGTGCCGCCCCTTCAGCCAACATATTGTGCAAGTGACAAGTGAAATAGTGCAGATAAACCAATGGCTTAAAACGTAATAAAGACAACAGCCATTTGCATTTTTTACATTTTATTACAAAGGTAATTTACTATGACACATTTCTGAATGTAATTTATGAAAACATGTTAAAGCAATTACATCGTGTATACAGCTCTCAGAGCTACAGACTTCAGATAAATAATAACATTATAGATCTTCAGAGACTTTCACTATTAAAACATATCATAAAAGAGAATTCTTTATTTCAAAAACAGATTTTACATGAGAAGATAATGTCATTAAAATTTAAACTTAAGAATAAAATCTTGAAAAACAATATGAAATAAATGAATAATATTCTTTGCTGGAGTTGTGAAATTAAATCTTCATGCTGACAACTTGCTCATTTTATAGGGTTTATTATCAATGTACTTTTTCTTCCCTGGAGCCAGTATGAAGTGCAAAGTATTAAAGACCTGTTTGGTGGGAGATTCAAGAGGAAACGTGTTTTCTTTCTCAAGACTGAGATTATTCTTTCTCTATATGTCTCTTCTGTAAGTCACAGAACTGATAGGGCTTTGAAATGTAAAACAAAGTGTCCTTTTCTGATAGCCAGTACTGCCTGAGTCAATCCTTCAAGCATGCCTACCTGTCAGGAGTTAACAAAATGAGAGAAAAGTCCATGAAGGGAGCGACAAAAAAGGCATAAAATAAAAACTAGAGATATGTTTCTTCCTACTCTTACTCCCCATACATCAATCTATTTTGTAGCAGCTTCATCTTATATTCTAAGCCTTGAGGTGTGTTTTATTAGTTATTTTATACCTAGCCTCCAACTGTTCTTTATCGTGTTTTGTTTTTACTAACTTTTCAAGAGGTCCTCTTCTCCTTCTTCTTCTCCTTTTTCTTCTCTAAATATGTTATCTTCAAAATGTAATGATAATGCAAGCCTGCAATGGGCCCTGCTCTTGCTTCTGGGAGAATGTTCTTAGAATCATCAAACAATTTTCAAGGTTGAGGCTGCATCTTCACTTGAACCATCCCCAAAGGGGGTTTGACACTGTGACAAGTTTAGAGCCGCAATCTACAGATAGTTAAACTAAGCAAACAGATTCCATAAATAACTTAGGTCCCACTGGGTGACATTATCTGGAACAGGCATTGGCCATTCCTAGTGTTCTCCTTCAACTCAGGGGCCCTGGTAACCCACACATACTGGCACCCAAAGCTTCAACCTCTTTCTCAGTTTGAACACCCTCAAGGCACAGAAGCCTCTGAAGAGTTCCCCAAGAGTCCTAACTCAACTGCCAAAAGTGAACTGTCACTAAAGATGGTTCAGTGTCCGCCTTTTGTGGAGGCCAGTATTCTCTGGGAGCAGGGAACAGTAGACAGGTACCTGTTCTATTTGGCTTCCTAACCGATAGTTGTTGGTCAACCAGAGGGGATATACACTGACTCTTATATTGCCTTCAGACAATGATAGCAGCCCTGTCCCACCAAAAGATTGTATATGTCAACCTTGGCTAGACAGGCAGCTCTAGAGTAGGAGTGTGACCTCACATTTTAGGAGCATGGGTTCCCTTCAAACTATATTGAATAGATTTTCATTTTACCACTAAGAAACTGTTCCCCTGTCTCCCCCACACTTCTGCCAAGCCTAACTCCAAGCCTAATGCCTGCTGGTCTTAAAGGTTTCCCCTTAGCTTCCAAAGCTAGACTAATCAAGGGGGTGGATTGTTAGTTTTAGCCAGGGCTAAGTCAGCCCTATACTACAGCCTTTTGTCTCCCTTGGGATGTTCAGGGGTTGCATATGCTTTTGTGTTGCAAACAGCAAATGGGGTCCCAGGAGTCTTCCACCTATGCCTGGTGGAAGATCTCTGGTTTCCCCAGACTACTGTGGCCAGCAGGAAAACTCCCTCCCAGCTCCAGTTTGGTGCAGAGACAAGCTGAGCTACTCCAGGCTCCAAGCAAAAATCCCTCTTTCTTGAGGGAAAAGTGGAAAGGCTGAGGAAGGGGAAGAGAGAATTGGCTTAATTATTCATTTCACAAATTGTAAACTACTTGTTTAGTAGATAGTATGTGAAGTCTATGAGAATGCGAACACCTAGTGGGGAAGAGACAAAAAGGTAACTGCTGATTTGTCAATTCCAATATGCAAGCACCCCTGCTCCCCAATCAACAAGGAAACCACAAAGGGTCAAACTGGTTCCTCCTTACTTCTCTTAACACACAGGGGTCTCTATCTGCACAGCCATCATTTTGATGACTTAAAGTATATGCAAATACAGATTTTTTCATGTGCTATCCTTTTTTTCCTTCTCCTCTGCTTCTCAGACTTTTCTTTACAGATAGTCAAATGACTTTAAAAGTAGGCAAAGGAGAAGAAAAAAACTCAAGCATTGCCACCCAAGAAATGATAAATAGCATCACATAGCTAATCGCTGGAGGGTGCGTTTATCAATTCATAATCATTTATTCTTGGTGATGTATGGCCCTTACTCTTAAATCTGAAAAGCTTCTATTTGAAGGTGTGAATAGCTTTTCCCTTTTCTAGCAGTAAACCTTCTTACATTAGCAGTGATTGATCTCATGTACAATTCGTCCCAGAGTGCTATTTTATAGGGGGAACACTAGCTTTTGGAGATTAACTGGGGAGTCTGTTACATATTAATGAAGCCTAGAGATATGCTAACGTTTTGGTAATTTAGTTATTTGTGTCTATAGCCGTCGTCGTTATTTTCTTTTAGACCCCTGTGGTTGTTATCCATCGAATTAAAAAGTGGTCCTTAGAATTATTTTATCTGCTGGCAACTAAACGCCCTTTAATGTGGAAAACAAATGTTGACTTCTTTCTTGAAGGATGCATGCTTCCTGGCCAGCAGCAACGTGGGTTAAGCTGTGTTAGTGGGATATGGTAGTTTTCATTCTGGGAGACTGCACTAAAATAATAACTGAGAAGAGGAAAGAAAAGAAGCCCAAATTCTTCATTCACACACACACACACACACACACACACACACACACACACACACACACAAAAATATATTTAATGAGATAAGAAGAGTAGTAAAACCCCTAGCTAAAATAGTTTTTTAAAAAAGTACTCAAGCAAGAGGTTTCTCCAGGTGTGAGGGGTGGGGCTGGAAAGGGAGGAGCAATGGGGCTGCCCACTGATTTGCAGCCTAACAATTAATATGCTACCAAATGAGACGTCAACGTCATTATGCCTGTGTGCTCCCGTATAGATGTTGAATGAATTCCAAGTCCGAATAGAAGCAGCATCCTGCAAGGAGATTGCTTTGTGACACAATGTAAAACACTAATCTGTGTTGTTTTGTTTTTTTTTTTTTTTTCCTTTTAACATTTTTCTGAGACTGTTCTTAAAATGCTTTCCGGATTTCCCGCAAAATATTTGGGATTTGTCTGCCATACCGGTCGAGGAAGCCCTTCCTGGAGTGTTTCCCAAATCCCTAGGCTCTGTGGAGGACATAGAATGACAGCTGATTGAAGGAAAGGGCTATAAGGACAGAAAGGGTTGGGAAACCAGTGGTCAGAGTGGAGTGAGTGCTCACACCTGCCTTAAGAGAAAAATGAATTGCTCCTTTCTATTTCTACAAAATCTGTGGACCCCGCTGTGAGTTAGGAGATGCTCAGAACACCTGGGGAGGCAATTCAGCCCCAGGGCTCTAGGGCTCTAGCCAAGAAACTTGACTATAGGGGTGGATCACCCTCAAAACAACCTGTCCACTCCCGGTTCTCCTTTTCCCCCTCTTCCTTCTGCCGATGCTCCTCCTCCTCCCTCCTCTCTCCCTTCCAAAAACCCAAAGCCAAGATCTGGAGCTTTGAAACACTAGGGCCTTCCAGCAATTCCAAGAACCTGCAGGAAGCACTGAAGAGAGACAGCGACAGTTAGACTGGGCGCGCCCCTTTTGTTTTCGGGGCGCGATTTATGTTCTTTATAAAGATGGGGTTTGGAAAAATAGAAAGGGCCTTGAAAACGTTGTTACAATGAAAAAGGGACAAATTAGAAGACATTTTCGGTGATCAAAGGCGGGAGGGAGAGCGCGCATGGGCATTCACAAAGCTTGACTTATTCACTCCCCTCTTTTGCAAGCAGGGGCAACAAGCGTGTCCCCCATTGACAAGGAGGCCTATTCAGACTGCAGGTGCGAAGTGGGCCAGCGCGCCGGCCACATTATGTCAAGGTTGTTGGAGATTAGTGTTCGGCCTTAATAACTAAAGCGCTTGATTTACATTGGAAAAAAGCCCCTTCAGCCGTGAAAACAAAATCGTTGAACGCGTGATCATTGCGAGGGCAGCTGATATCCTAATACTTGCATTGTTCTCCTTAGGGCCCAGGAGCATCCTGGCCTCCTTCAGAAGGGCAAGGTCTGAGTTGCTAGCCCTGGACCAGGTCACCAGTCAGAGCTCCTGCCTAGGCAGGCCGGGAGAAAAGGCCTATGCCCATTTCACCCGGAGCCAGAGGGAATCAGAGAGTCCACGTTTGAGCTCTAGGTACAAACTGGAGCCTCTGATGCTGTCCTGAAAGGCTTAGAAGGCTCCAGCTTCACTGGCAGGGGAGGCCTGAAGAACTTTTCTTGACGTGCTGCACCAAGGACATGTTTGGTCACAGGTGAAGGTCGCTGTGTGATTGTTGGGGCAGAAGGACCCAGGCACACCTTCTGAGTGAGTGGAACTGTCCCCCAAAATGCTATGAAGTGTTCCAGCAAGAAAAACCTAATGCAGAAAGCCTGCAGCTGCTGCCTGGGCGTCTATAACCTTTCCTTGATTTGTTACCCCCAGGATGGAAAAGAAGACCACCTTGCCCATGGCACTGGGGCCCTGTGTGGTTATTTCAGGGCAGATTCCGTTACCCCACCTATTCTCTGTGCCTCCCACATACACTCCTCCCCCACCCATGAGAAGGGATCCAGAGAACAAGAGACCTGTAGTAAGGACACAGGAACAGGCGTTTCAATCCAGACATATATCCATTCTAACTGCCTATCTTTTGTGGAAGTCAAGCTACTTATAGCAATTTCCATAAGATCTGTCTGGGGGGACAAGGTGAGAAAGCTGTTAACTATTGTCTAGCCCTGAAAAGGTCGTAAGTCAGAGCCTCAGTGGCTGACCTGTCAGTGGAAGGTATAAAAGCTTTATTCATGCAGTCACTGCAATGTTCTCAGCGCTCACAAAAGTGTTTTTATGATTCAATTTTTCTTACCTCTTTTCTTAAATAAAAAGCCGAACCATTAGAAGAACACCTGCATCATGTCCTGACAGTGCCTGCATACTAATCCTGGAGCCTTTACAAGCAGTAATTATAACATAAAATCAGAGGTTGAATAAAACAGAAGGATTGTGCTCCCAAAGCCCTGCTAATCCCCTTTTAAAAGGGTCTGGTGAAATAATTCAGAACAGTTTCCGGAAGTTGGATTACCACTCCTTTTAAACGAAAAACAAAAAACTTTTTACAATGAAATGATATTTCACACTTAAAGGAGGCTGATTTTCTACAACAGTATTTTAGTTGAAAGAAAGTTGGCAGGCTTTGGGGGCAATAGGAAGCATTTTACTACTGATTTCTTAGTCACTAGAAGGAGCAGCAGAAAATGTAAGGGGGTTTTTATGATATATTTGAAACGTGTTTGTCAGGTGAAAGTCATCACAGTGTGAGTAGGAATTACTTAGCTGCATCAGAAAACTATACTTTTATCTCAGAAGAAATAAATAAAAGAGGAAGGTGTACTTTTTATGGCTTATGAATATATATATTTTAGGTGGGACATCTTTTTACCAAAGTTCTAATAGTATTTTTTTTAACTTAAATTGATACATTGATGAGTACAAAAGCTGAAGGTCCATTAGACCCTGAATAAACACTTGGAAAGGACAAACAAGGGACTTTACACTTTGTCCTTCCTAACTAGTTTTAGAAAAGACTGTGACCCCCATCTGACTAATGGGGGGGTGGTCATTGGCAAGCCAGTTACTCAGAAATAGTGCAAAAACACTTCCATCCTTCTGATATGTTACTACAGGCATCATCTGGTTGTGTTGTGGTGGATTGGCTTTCTCTCTACTCTGTCATTATTCTACACTTCTACACATTCTACAACAGTATAGCAAAGCCATGTAGTTACTGAATTATGTTTTTTCCTTCCACAGACATTTCCCAAGGCAGTCTATCCATTGTAAGGTCAGAGCCATGTATATCCCTGCTCACATTATTTTGAATTGATCTATATTGTCACTTACAGTTTGGTTCTTGTACAGGACCAAAAAAAAAAATAGGTGAGACAAGCTTCAAAATCTATTACACTGACATATTTACATTAAATTAACTTGCACCCTGAGGCATTTTCCTAATTTCTTTTTCAAAGAGCTTCTTTGGATATTTGGAAAACCACTGGACAAAACCTTAGCTACCGCTGCCACAAACTGTATAATGAATTTCTCTTTCCTTGAGTGATTTTGGAGCCAGAACTGTAACTTTATGAGAAAGTTCTCATTCATTATTTTTACAGGAGATATTTGGGTGAAAAGGCCAGGCTGTCTGGATGACAAGATAAGAAGCCAATGACAAGCAGAAAATAGTAATTTAGAACATCTGGCCACTGGGTAACTGAGATGTTACTCATTTTTCCTGCAATGAAGATTCAGTAAAATGAAACCATGATTGATTTTAAAAAAAAAAGTGCCCACATCTTGCTGGAAAGAATATATTCGTGTCTGATTTTTGTCTCCAATGCCCCATCCTCAGCTGGCTCTCACTTCCCAATTGCATTTTCTTTGCCCTTCACAAAGTCTTGAGGAGCCCGCATGGGATGCACAATGGCATGCAGAGACGTACAATTTAACAAATCAACCCCTGGGCCCACAGGGCCTTGGAGTTCAGAACAATGCCAAAGTCTTAACAAGTCATAAGAGTGACATTAACGCTATCAGTTTCTTCATCTTTATTCTATACTAAAAGAAATTCTCACTAATTTTTCTTAGAGCTTTGAAAAACTGTGTCTCTGCTTCAGTGCTAGGCTATATGAGGATCTGAAATTCTCAGAAAAGCAAAGTTACAGTAGCCCCTGAATTCTACTCAATCCTCTGAAATGCCTTGTGCCATGAGGCTTTGGATTTCTAAGATTTCCACATGTAGAAAAGCCCCCAGATAGCTATATAACTCCCTAAGGAGCTAATGGAACACTTCTGGAAATGGAACAAAAAAAAAAGCAACAGTTATAGAATAACTAGCATTCATCTCTAAATGTTTCCGAGATTACCTTATTAACACTCAAGCTTATTAAACATGTTGCAGTATTTAAAAAAAACTACTAAAATGTTGTTCTGATTGATTTTAATGATGCAGAAATCAAATCACAATGAATTTGTATCATTCATAAGGATACAGGGCTAGTAAGCAATAGACAGACTTCTTCTTCCCTTCTGATGCCCACAGAATTTGGTCCTGGTGCTCTCCTACGAAATAACAAGAGGGAAACCTGGGCTGGTAGGGAGATGGGTGTCATAAGCAGACTATGTCCTTAAGCTACCTTAGCACTTGTCACTACAGAGTTGGTAACTGTCCTAGAAGATAAAAGTGATTCTCGTCAAAGGTTTGCCATGGACACTTGGAAAACAACGAGTTTGATTCTTAAACAGAGGTTGTACCTTTCTACTCATCACGAAAAATAAGAAAGAAATGGGGGAGAGAGATAGAGAGACAGAGACAGAGACTTTAACAAAGCTAGAAGGAAGTGTTGATTCTCCCAATGGCCTGAAGCAGAATTTCTCTTTCCTCTGCCTCTACCCTCAGTTCTTTCGCTGGGACCAGGAAGTTTCAAAGGCAGAAAACTTTCTTTTCCAAAAACCTATTGGAGTTGGAGAATGTCAAAGGCAGGCAGGCACCCTCCTAACTGTCCTTTCCTTCCACTCTGTGAAGTGGTTCTGACCCAGAATAGGCAGTGCCTTTCCAGTTTGCCACTGGCCTGCAGTGGGATAGGAAGGTGCAGACTAGATGGGTTTTAGAACCTCCTCTCTAGTCCTGATTGGGCAATCCTAGAGACTGGGAGGATTCCAGGCTGCTAAGACACAGCACAGTTCAGGCCTGGGAGTGCCTTGTGTCTGTCTTTCACATCTGTCTTCTTTCTTTTGAATTCTGGAACCTCTCTCTCCCTCTAGGAATATAGTCCTTAATTAAGCTATAAGCTGGTTGTCCAAGATATTATCTAAGGAGACCTGCCATTCTCACCCCAGTATCTATCATTCTCTACACACAGCTATTCATTCCAATCAGGATCATCAGATCTTACTTCTCGGTCATTAGAAAGGAGTCACATCTTGGAGTTTAGGGTCCAAAAAGGGTACTGAATTCTATAAGCAGACACCACAGTGGAAGCAAGGGATTGAATATGTGATTAAGATGATTCTGATTCATTTGGGGAAAGTTCTCCAGTGGCAAGTCAGATAGAAAGACACATAGAGCATGCTAAAACTCACCAAAGAGTTATGCGGTTGTAGCCTTTCAGTCTTAAAGTTGAGACTCCACAGATCCTTCAGGGGACCACAGCCCACCTGGAGTCTTAGCAAGATCCCTGCAGGTAGTCCTGCCTAAGATGTACCATCAGTTTAGGCAGGTTTGGAGCCAAGTCAACTCACTATCTCTTTTTCTAAGCATGTTCACTTTTTATTAGTTCCTGGGCCTTTTGCTAGGAATCAGAGGTGAGAATGAGAGAGCTAGGAGCTATAGATAGGCATCCTTACCGACAGACCACTGAGCATCCATTTACCTTTTCTCTTCTGAGACGTGAATCAGTTGCTACCATTAGTATCATTAGGGTGATTGTGGGCAGAGATATCTCTCTCCAATCACTGTTTGGGCAGGTCCCCTATTTGCTAACTCAAGTGGCTAGGCCCAAAGATAATCCTGCTGAACCATGAAGGAAGATAGGGAAGAGGACTCCAGGCTCTAAGAGAGCCCCAAAAGCCTCCTAAGATTATGAAGCAGTAACTGGACACTGGAATTCCAAGGTGAAAGGAAAACATCAAATCATTTATTTCCAAATAAGACAGCAAAAAGAAGTCACACGTACACAAAGCCTTTTGGAGGGGAAAACTTATTTTATTTCATTTATACGTACATGTTTTCAAGAAGACTACGCCTCAGCTTTCAACTTTGTTTTTATTTCACAATCACTGTCAAATACACACAACAACCTTTTTCTTTCAGGTTAGTTCATAATTTAACTGCTGTTAAGGGGAGAGATTTTTTAAATCACAGAGTGGATAGACAAGATACCAATAACCTAAGGGTTGACTCAGACTTGTGTACATGTTAGTTATGATTATAAAATATTTGCCTGACTGTATAAGTCACATTCATGGCAATCATTATATTCTCCTATAAATTAGCAATACAGACATATGGAGAATCAAGTAAACAAACAACATCAATATAAGAGACAGACCTTTTGCAGCATCTATAACCAATTACATGGGTTACAACTTGGGGAAAGTTCTTCACAAAACAGTTAGTAAACACACAGGGCAGGATGATGGGTACAACCTTATTTATTTAAATCACCTTTAGAACTACAGGTAGGAGGTTAAGAAGACCTGAACAGGGACAGTTTCTTTTCTAGGCACAATATAAAATGAAGAACTGCACATAGGGAAAGAGGATGGCATGTGCATGCACTTTTTGGTCACTATCTTGTAAACCAAACGTTCAGAACTCCAAGATAATAATAATAATAATAATAATAATAATAATGGAAATATTAAAATTTTCTTGCCTTTATGCTACCATCCTTTAGATTAATGACAGAAAGTGTGTGCAGATTGCTGCTAGTGGTGAGGAAACACGATGGATCTATTTATAGCAGAAGTTTCTTCAAAAAAGGGAAATCGTAAACTTCACTTGTTTCCAGCCTTAAGTTCCAAGAATCCCAGGTAGGATTATTTGGAGCCTGAATAATCTCCAAAAGAATCCACCCAGTTAGCTGACCTGGGCTGACGGAATGCAGGCCAGGACAGAAAGCACAAACACAGGATCATAGACATGGGACACTTACCCTCTGCCTCCACCTTCTTGCATTACCTAGTGTACCAGTTTTGGTGCAAAGGTCCTTCCAATATCTACACACATCAACAGGATTTAAACTACATCATGTTTTAGGTTTTTTGTTTTAGTTTCTCTCTCTCTCTCTCTCTCCTTCCCTCCCTCCCTCCCTCCCTGACTCCCTCCCTCCCTCTCCCTCTCTCTCTTTCTCTTAGAAAAACTTATTCCTAAAGTTATCTACTGGTGGAGTGTAGGGATTTTTTTTTCTTTCTTTCAAGAAATTTGATTTTATCTCTTTAGCAATGGTTTGAAACCGATGGGGCCAAGTGAGTTTGACAGAGAGGAGAACAAATCGCTGACAAAGAACCTTTTACATTTCATCAGCGTTGTTAGGACGACAAGCAGGAATGTCTCAGATAATAACTCCCACTTCAAAGATTTCTCAGCTCAATAGAAGGCAGACCATCCTTTTTATTCAACCACAAGGACGGGCACTAAAGAAGACTCTACTGTTTGATTTTTTTTTCCACCGTGTTTATTTTTCCCCTATTCACTAGGGTACTTGGATAAAATAAACAACAAGACAATTAAGAGAACATGGACTTCTAACTTTGCTGCCATCTTTCCTATCCCCTTGGCCTTGGGCTTTTCAGTTTGTGCCTAAAGCCAACCCAAACCTAAGGCTACCACACAGTGGCACATCAGAGGAAAAGTTTAAGGGGCTGCAAGCCTTCTAGGGTGAGGCTGCAGTAGACAACCTCTGGGAAACACAGTGTAACTAACTGTCCCTGAGGCATCAACAGCTCCTGTACCCAGGTTGGCCACCTTCGTTTTAAGATCCCCATTCTGCTCTGTGTTGCTAACAGCTGAGCTGGAGGTGCTGGGCTGCTCCTTTGGTAAGCTTCTCAGGATGCTCTAGTCATTTGCTATGACTCTGGGGCTCGGAGGCCTATGGGCGCTGTCAAGATGCTCAGGAGTCCGGCTCCTCCTCCCTTTCTTGAAAGAATCCCGGGTACCAAAGTCCCCCTACATTAGGGTACAGGATGAACCCCTAAACACTGGCAAGACAGGTCCTGGGAGGAGTATATACTGGAGAGCACAGTGACAGTATTAAATGGCGTGAAAGCAAAGGTCAGCGCAAATGTATCTTAATAGAGTGTCCGCAGTGAAGTGTGCCGCCTTTGAAGCGGCCGCTCCCCGCGCGCATTTCCATGGCGAGCCTAACGCGGCGTGCTGATGCACCGTCAAACTCACACTTTCAACCCCAAAACCCGACTCTTTGAACAACCCGAGCTTGATTGGACCTTTCTCCTTTTCTTTTCCCTCTTACAAACCATTTCCTCGCCTTTAGAAACTCGCCATCAAACCCAAATACGCCCTCTGATCACCGCAGAAAGCAGAAACAAAGAAGGCTGAGCGGCGATTCAAGCGGCCCTTTTCTTCCCTCGCATGATTATCCATTTTTATTATGATCGGGAACAAGTGCCCATTCGCGTGGGTTTTGTTTACCGGAAATTAAATGAAAATGATTTAGTCCGCGTCAAACAAAAATATATACTTGTATACACAAGAAAAAAGGCCTGTTAGACGTAAATATTATGTCCTTGATGAAAAGCCTGGACGGGCTCCAGGCTCGGCCTTTCAGTGAGACTTGCCCATTGCCATAGAAATCCTAACTTACCATGAAGATGCACCGTGGCGAAGAAACACTGCTTTGTGAGAAAGCCCTTTGATGTCGCAGGCGCAAGATGCGGGCGCTCAGCTGCGCAGGGCAAGATTACCTTGCAAGAAACATCTGTAACAAGCAAATGAAAAATTAAAGGCGATTAGTGATCGGCCAAATATTTTTATTTCATTTCGTTATTTTGGACTGGGGTGGAAAGCAAAACGAAGTGTTTTGAAACAGGAGAGAAAGAAAGGAGGCCTTTTAGAGGAGGGGTAGGCTTTAAAATATCAGCAGAGGCGTCACGTCGCACAAATGCTCTGTGTACCTTGGCAGCGAAGTTAGTGCTTGCCCATGGGAACAAGTTCTTTGCTTCCACTGACTGTCCCAGGCTGCCTCTGGGCTAGGTTGTAACTCAACAACAGGTTCACTAGAGCTACTTTGGAAACCATCCCATTCCAGCCAAAGTGACTACTTTACTGGACAGAAGTTATGGGATCTGTGGAAAGGGAGTGCGAATTTTTACTGGATTCTAAGAAGAAAGGCATAGAGGACAATGCAGCCAGGTTCTCATGCTAAGAATTGTTTGTCCAGCTTTTATTGTATCCAATGTGCCTATTTGGGGTGGCACTGGGAATAATCTGAGAGCTTCATGGGAAGTGGTCAAGTCTCTACCACAGGGTTACATCCCCAGCCTCAGGACTCAGGTTGTAAAATTGAGTTCCTGGGACCTTCCTTCCAGGCAGAAATACTTCCCCTTTCCCACATATTTATTTCACATTTATAGAAACCTAGACAAGTCTGCCTGTATTTCCCCTCTCTCCTTTAGCCACCTTTCTCTTTCCTTTGGTGCTTTTCTTTATTTCAATCTTAGCTAAGAGTTTGAGGCAGCTCCTTCCCTACAGAGGGTGGCAGACTAGAAACAAACCCCTGTGTTTCTCCCCCTTGACAACTGCAGAGGCCCTTGCTCTCTACCTCCACTAATATCTGATTTTTCCCCCTGAGGACATCATAACCAGCACATCAAATACTTTGAACTCTTCAGACCCACTGGGTGTTTGCTGTATAATAATGTTGTTGTTCCTTGTTTCTCCTGTGCCCACAAACTTTTTAAATAAGGCTAACATTGTATTGTTTCTGACAAAGGCTACTAGAAATGATGCTGCTCTTTAAGATAATACATCCCTGGCCGTGGAGACCTTGATTCAATGATGACATCCTTCTGCTCCATATCCCTTGCTTGAGCACCTATAAGGTTCTACAGCAGTGCTTAAACAGATGGGGGTGGGAAAAGGAAGCCTGGATGCTTCACAACTGAGAATTCTTGAAAGCCTTCTAGCGTTCTTTTGTCCATGCTCCCTATTGTTTTGGGCTCACTCCCTACAGCAAGTATAAAATGTAAATCAAGTTTGAGGTCTGACCGAACAGACTTATCTATGTGTTCTGATAGGCATTGGGATTTGGAGGTACGTGACATCCCAAGAGAAGGGGAGAGCACCCTCCCTTTACTTATCTGCCTTATAGAGGTGGCTGGAAAATGCAGAACTCTGGTTCTTTGTTGTTGTTATTTGCTTATTTGTTGTTATTGTTGTTGTTTTTCAAGATTAGCTGAGGAACAAAAAAGGGTATGGAGGCAAAGGAAAAGACAAATGGGCTGCAAGAAAATGGTTGTGGAATTCTGTCTGCCACCTCCTGGGCTCTGAACTCGGGTTGGGATTGATGGGTAAGGGGAGGGGAGGAAAAAGGAGTCTGTGACTGGGAGTTGGGGAGGCAGTGGCCCAAGCCTCAAGGAAATTTTTTTCCACCCTTACATACCCACTGGGAAAATTTATGGCTTTACTTTTGCCACCCGCAGTTGCCAGAATTGTGAATAAATTCTAATAAGTTTTTGTTGTTGTTTTTATCTGTCTCTTTATCCCAGACATTGGTTTCATTGGCAAAGGAGAGTACAGGATGTGAATGTAGAATGACCACATTTATGTTTTTGTATACAGATCTAGTATCAGCATAATCATTGACTTCCAATAACTTTTAGTGGTGTTCTATCTGCTTGCCTGCCCTTCTTCCCTTCCTTTCTTCGTTTCTTGCCTTCTCCTTGAAGCCTCAGTGGCCCGGGCCTACACTCAACCTAAATCAGAGCAGCACACTGGAAAGTAGCCCTGATACTGGTGGCGGTGGTGGCTGCGGCTAGGCCCAGAGGTGGCGTTAGGCTGGGGTGGGGGCGCTGCAGAGTCAGCCTCCACTGAGCCAGGAGCCCGAACACACGTACCATTCGCTCATGTCTGTGCCACGCACCGCCACCGCTGCTGTGCAGGCTATCGGGGGCTCACGGCCGCTTTCTAAGGAGGGAGACGTGAGAGCAGACGGTATTGCCGAGTCGTAGCCAGAGCTGGGTGGCGGCGAGCGACCATGAACTTTCATGTGCTTTCGCAGAGAGCTGGGGTGCGTGTAGCACTTGTCACACCCGCGCACCTTGCACATATAAGGCTTGTCGCTGGTATGTACGTGCGAATGCTTCTTGCGGTCGCTGCTGTTGGCAAAACGCCGTTCACAGCCCTCGAACTCACATCTGAAGGGCTTCTCGCCTGGGGGAGGTAACGCAGAGACATTAGAAGGGTGTGGGCTGCGTCCCTGTGGTCCGGATTGTACCCCTCCCATTGCTCTTTTGTTTTCAGCAAAAAATCCACAAAGGATTTTCAGAAATTACTTTTCTCTGTGCTTTAGGTCTGGGACCCTTCCCCCACCCAATGAGGAGATGCAGCCCACTCCCCCAGACTGCCACCCCTCCCCCTCTTCGTCCTGTGCCTATGGGTGGGGGTGGGGGCGTCGGAGGAGGAGCGACTATGACTCCATCATAGTCATTGCCATTCTAGAGAACCCTGATCCACACACGTTGTTGTAGTCCAACTTTTATCTATGTGGGGACAGAAGCACCTTTGCCCAAAGAATCGAGTTGATTGAGGAGTTCACTGTTTGCAGGATTTGAAGTTGCTGCTCAGGCCATCTGTCTCTGCCCTAGTGAGCCTTGCCCAACAATCCGCCGGACACACTCCATCCTGGTCCAAAGTGTTTTCTAAAGTAGGTTTTGTGCAAGTGCCAAAGCAATGAGAGGATCTGAGATGATGAACCTTGGATACACACACGTATGCGTAGTGTGAGAAATATTCTGAGCCATGATTCACCTCTAAGGTGAAACCATTTTCCAGGAAATAGAGCCCCCTTCTCCTCCCATTTCCCCCTGACAGAATCGTACTGCAACATTCTTCAAATCTTAGAGCCGAATCCATCCGAAATCCCTCAAGATAGTGTTTGCCGATTATAATATTCTATTATACGGATTCGTCAGCATCGTTGGAGACCTTGTTAAGTGTAGCCGCCCCTTCTCAGTCCAAACTGACAATTCCAGGTCTATGGTCCTCCCCAGACAATCCCCGCCCGCCTGTTCACCTCGCAGGCTGGAGAGCCCAGACGCCAGTATAGGAAAGTAGGCTTAGGCCAAGGGAGATCTTAAAAGTCTCTGTTGATATCACCGTCCTTGAGTGTGGCGAGCTTCCGGTGACTGCCTGCTACCCTCAAGCCAGGTCCGGCTCCTATGACCACAGGGTGTACCGCTGGTCTAGGTAGAACTGCAGGAAGGCTAGAAAATGCACAAACCTTCGGCAATATTGGTTGGGCCAAGCCTCATTCCAGGAGTTCCTTGCCGCCTGAAATTTGCTGCTCTGTGGAAGATGAAAAGACTCCCCAGAACCCAGAATTTCAAATCTCTGGCTTAGCAGAGATTGTTTTGGAAAGGAAAGGGGGGAAGTGTCTGTGCTCTAAACAGCTGAAGGTCCTGGGGGGTGATCAGGGGTGCAAGAATCGCTCTAGCCACTGACTCGAGAGCAAGATGCTCCGCTGTCGGTTTTGTGTTCTCTTCTCCCACGGTTTACAGGCAAGATTTGCTGATAAAACCAACAAAGACCCCATTCCTCTGCGGCGTTGACGCTTAAGTTGAAACCTGCCTTTGGTCCGGCAACAACGGTAGAATCCGTCTCTCCCGCACTGCCCACCGATAGCGCTCACCCTTGCTGGAGTGCAGCTGGCACGCTAGGGTCGTATGGAAGATGTTGCCCGCTGTCATTTTCACAGGACAAGGCACAGTCTTACGAAAAAGTGGAGGAGATGTATAATGAACAAATCGGTGTCCCTATTTGTCCCCGTAGTTCTCTCCTCTGATTCCACCAGCATTTGCAAATCCCAAACTTTCTTCCCGCCCTCTCCATTCTCCTTCATAAAATAACTTACAAAAACAAATCATTTGAAGACTACAAAAGAGAATAAGGCTTTTCAGGTGTCGGGGGGGGTGGTAGAATTTGAGGTTTGAATTTAAGGATAGAATTCCCTCACCGGGGTGGGTTTAGGAGAAAGAAAAAGTATATGTATATATTCATTCAGCTACACACATACCCCATTCCAGCGTCTCGTCATGTAAAATAGAAAAGTATTTCGCTCCAGACGAGAACCAGAGAGGGAGAAGAAGAAGAAGAAGAAGAAGAAGAAGAAGAAGAAGAAGAAGAAGAAGAAGAAGAAGAAGAAGAAGAAGAAGAAGAAGAAGAAGAAGAAGAAGAAGAAGAAGAAGAAGAAGAAGGTACTGAACCGCTTCAGTACGGGGGAAGAGAGCAGACCCCTGGGAGGCCAGGTGCAGCCGGGCCCTAGTGTTCCCCAGCTGCAGGAGGCGCCCTGGTCTCTGCGCTTGACTTCCCTCCTATCCCCCGCCACCCCGCCACCCCTCGCCCTTCCCCTCCCCCACGTCCCTGCGCGACGCCCTGGGTGGGAGGGTGGACCCTGCTGCGCCGTGCTGGGCCTGCCCTCCACCAGACGACCTGAGTCCTGGCTGCGCCGCCTAGGCCGCGAACCTTCGGATCCCGTTTAGGGCCCTTGTCCCGGAGCTCGGCCGGGGCTCCGGGGCGCGCAATGCTTCCTTCCGCGGGCGCAAAGTTCCTGGCCTACAGGACGCCCGGCCAGCGCCATTTTCTAGCACTTGTGGCTGGGTCGGTTTTAGCGATGACTCCGCCCCAGAGCGGCCGGGGCGCCGGCTTGTGCCCCCCCACCACCACCCCGGGCTGACTGACTGCGGGGAAAGGTGGGGAGAGCCCAGGGCAGGGGTCCCGGGAGGCACGCCAGTTTGGGAGGTTGGCACCGCGCGCGCTCCTGGCCCGCGCCTCCCTCGCCGCCGCCGCACCATTGTTCCCGGGTCTCTGTCACAGCTACAGAGTGAAACCTTTCTTCACCCGCCGCCTCCAGAGCCAGGCCTGGGAGTCACATTCGGGACAGTCTCAGCTAAGAAATCTGCTCCTGATCGCCGCTTCTGCGACTCGATGGAAATGAAACGCCATTAATATTTGAAAAGGCAATTATTTTCCTGTTGAATCGAAAACTGTCTTCATGAATAATTTGTAGAGAGTTCTATTGCCATTTGAGAAACATTTTGTTGCTGCTTTGCCTCCTCCTTTTCTTCCCATTACTTAGGAGGTTTGAGGGAGACACCGGAACAGGGGTGGATCTGTGGGGTTTGTTTTGTTTTCCTCTATTTTTTTGCTTTTAACCCAAGCTGTAATGAATCAGTACTGAGACCGAAAAGAACTCGCAGAATTCTGCCTTGACTCCATGCAAACCTGAGAGGCAGCCAGGCACACTTGGGCATCTCTGATGTAGGTCGAGTGCGCTAAGAATTTAACCATTTTCTGCGTCCCAGACTTAAAACAGTGGGCTGGCAAAGAGCAGTATAAGTTTGTTTGCTTCAAAATCCCTGTTATTAAAGATGAGTTCTTTCTCCAGCCCTGGATTGTGCATCCACCTTCCAGGTGCTGGCAACCAGCCTCTGGAGCAGCAAGTCTGGGGTTTTGAACCATGGTCTTACTCACCCCTCTGTCCCTGGGAATATAACTCGGGGAAAGAGGAGCAGATGAATGTGAGAGATAGCAGAACGAACTCTAGAAAACGGTCCAAGATGTTTGGAGACATGCTAGGGGGATAAAGAACGGGATCCAAAGTGGACTTTGGTCTTGCCTCAGCCTATGGCAATGTTCTTCCCTTACACCTCACGGAGAAGCCAGAATGTAACAAAACTCAGCAAGCTTCCTCCCTCACACTGAAACCATTGGGGACTTTGACTCTTTTAAAGACTGTTGTTCTAAAAACAAGAGTTGTAGAAAGCAAAGATACTGCCTGGAGAACCGGAGTACCAAGCTGGAATTCTTCGGTCCGGGTCCCTGCGTCGTTCTTCCCTTTTCCCGCCTCCAAGATGGGGGAGGGGAGAAGACGCTGACTTCTTAAACTTCAAGGGAGGGGGAGGAGGAGTAAGGAGAGTCAAAAGGTGGCTGCTAAACTAATTAATGTAACTTCACAGGCTGTTCTGAAAGTGTGAAAACTTCCTTCTTGCAATTGTATTAATTAGATGTTTCTGGCCAGAAGAGTTCAACTCCTAGCCTCCTTCGATGAGCTCCTTTTCTTTCTGTTAACTAGAGCTAACAGATGTGGTTGACACACGTCCCCATTTCACTTAACAGCTCGCTAAATGACATTTAAGGCAGTGGGGCCCGTTGGGTCTCTACTAAAATAAGAATGAGGGTTACCCCCCAAAAAAAGTCCCTTCCGCCGAGGCAACAATGCAAAAAGCAGGTCCAAAGTAGGCCCCCAAGGCTCACAAATCCTCAAGGAGGTATTAAGGATCTGATGACCCCCTCAGTCCAGGTGATGGTAAAGCTAAAACGGGAGTTTCCAAAAGTGACTTGCAAATGTGAGACAATAGTTCCCATTTCCGTTAAGATTTGGGGGGGGGGTTGCCATGCTGTTTTAAAAAACGTCTTAACACCAAATTCTAGGGACTGGGGATATAGCTCAGTACCCAGGGCCCAATCTTCAGATCCTAAATCAAATCAAATCTCTAAGCTAGGAGCGCCCGTTTACCAACAGGGATCCCAGAACTCTGGAACCATTCTTCCCACATAGCCTCCGGAAAACGGTGAGTCTACAGGCAGAAGCTGTTAATTACCGATTTATAAATCTGGCTCTAGGAAACAAAACCAAAAATTGCCTCCCTCCTCCCCTCGACTGAAACTTGAGGAAATTCAGACCCAAGGGCCTGTGTCCCATGGGGTCACACTAGACAGACAGCACTGGGTACTGACCTGTATGTGTTCGTTTGTGTATTTTGAGATTTTCTGATCTAGCAAAGACTTTCCCACACCCTGGGAAAGGACAAGGGAAGGGCTTCTCGCCCGTGTGCACGCGGATGTGATTTACAAGTTTGTATTTGGCTTTGAAGGGCTTGCCCTGTCGCGGACACTCCTCCCAGAAGCAAATGTGGTTAGCCTGCTCTGGGCCACCGACGTGCTCCACGGTGACGTGCGTGACCAGCTCGTGCATGGTGCTGAAAGTTTTGGAGCAGGGGCGCGGGGATGCTGGGCCGTCTTCGCCTAGCCACTTGCAGATGAGCTCCTGCTTGATCGGCTGACGCATATAGCGGAAAAAGGCTCCAGGGCCATGGGGTGCGGCGAGGTTCACGGTCAGGTTCATGCCACCATAGCCATGCAGGGCTGTGGCTGTTGCCAAAGTGTCGCTGCGGGCCGTAGGCCCCGGTGCTAAGGGTTCCGACCTCGCATACATGTCTCCAGGGAGCCCCAGATGCAGGAATCCGTTCAAACGACGGGTGTGGGAGACCTGAGGAGGCTGCTCATGAAGGCCCGGAAATAGCAAGGGGCTCGAAGCGGCGGCGAGCTGGGGTCCATGGTGTCCACAGCTGCTACCTGTTGTCGAGACAAATAGCGTGTATGAGAACCGGTGTAGTGAGCTTCGCACTTTCCCCGGCCCCCGGGGACAAGCCCTGCCCAGCCGCATCTGGCGTTGGTGCTGGGATCTTGAGCAAGTCGGTGCCAGTGAACCTGGCGGACCAAGTCAAGCCAAAAAGCCTCCGCCTTCGTCCGGCAAGGCTGCAGTTCTGCCGTCCCCTGCCGCGCCATGAGCTGGAGAGGGGTAGTGATAATGGGGTAGGTGGGAGAGGCAACAAGACTGAGTCTGTGGGTGCCTGGGGGCACGGCCTCTGCTACAGAGGTGTAAGACCCGTATCTCAAGATTACTTTGTCCACCAACACCAAGGGGTGCTCCGGGCCAAAGAAGGAGGTGATAGGAGGGGTCATTTTGGAGGTGGTGAAGTTGGAAGTGGTAGTGATTTTGAAGCATCCTAGACGTATATATTAATTTCAGTGTCCCACTGGGCCTGGAAAGGACCTCCTGCTGAACTTCGGCCTGCCAGCCACCGGTGCTACTGCAGCTTGGCAGTGCAGTGAAAAGACAACAGAAAAAAAAAAACCAACAACAAGAAACATAAAACAAACAAAAACTTATGCAAAGTGGTGGTGGGGTTTTGTTTGTTTGTTTTTCTTTAAGTTTTGGGTTTGCACACACACCCCCGCCGCCCTTTTCCGTGTCTTTAATGTCTGTGTGAAATCCCAGGCACTGCAGAGACGGCAGCAGGGCGCTTAACGAAATGAATAGATTCGGGGCCACGGCCCCGGGCCACCGTGAGAACAATTGCCCATGTCGCCTATTGGCCAGTGGCCTGCCCCGACGTCAGTGATGACAGGCCGGATTCTCTCTCCTCCTCTTCTTCTCTCTCTCTCTCTCTCTCTCTCTCTCTCTCTCTCTCTCTCTTCTCTCCCTTCGCTCTCTTCTCTCTTGTCCTCCCCTTCCTCCCTCTCTCCCTTCCTCTCTCCCTTTCTCCCTCCCTCCTTTCTCTCCCTCCCCCAACCCCAATAGCATTTCAGACTTCTACTGCTCATGCGCTCTGATCCAGGCAGGAATCCTGTACACCTATCCCCCTCATTCCTTCCAGAAAGCAGAGTTTTGCTACTGGGCTTCTGAAATTGAGCAGGGTTAGGTTCTGCATGTACCCATGAGGACTCTGGGAGAAGGAGCTAAGCATAGACCTAGGCATTTTAGTATCCAGAGCCCCCCCCCCCCCAAGGAGCTTGGAAGGTTTGTCTTTGAGTGCAAAGGAGAGGGTCCGGGTCAATGCAGGAAAGAAGTCTGCCGTCTGCCTGGATCAGAGAAATTCCTAGAGTAGCGAACCTGGGACCGACTTCATTATCTTTGGTTCTCTGAAATTTCCTCTTCCCCTTATCTTTCTCCCCTTCATCCTCGTTCTCATTTCCCCCACACCTAATCCACATCGCTACCACACTTTGCCTTTCAGTTTTGTTTCTTTGTTCACCCTCTTCTTTGCTCTCTTCCCAGTTAACCTTGCCTATGTTTTCCTCCTCTCGGTGACAGCGCCCCTGAAAGCAGAAACCCTAGAAACCTAGCCTGACTAGAGAGATTGAGCCAATGGACGTCATGAGGGGGGGGAGAGGAAGTCTTGTTTCAAACTCACTTCAGGCTGTCTTTTTTCATCATAGCTCATGTTTATCTACTTGAGAGTGTTCGGGGGGGGGGGAGAGAAGAAAAAAAAGAAAAGAAAAAGAAAGGAAAAAGAAAAAGGCTCTGAACACACAAATACACAAATAGGAGGAATAGGTCTTTGCTCTGAAGGGTATGGGTCAGGGCGCTAATCTGGGGGTCTTGAACTCTGCGGGGATGCCAGATGAAGTTTCTATGAATGGAGACTAGGATTACTCCCACGGTCTGTGGTCACTTGTTGACAAAGCTTTAACCTTAGTCTTTGCTGTCTTCAGGATCCTGCAGAGGGGATACCATAGCTGACTGCATCCTTGGCCTTCAAGTCTAGAATTGCCACCACAGCTGGCCGAGGAAGACCAACTGAGGAAGATTTCAATTTGGGGGCAATTGTCTGCCCTAGGTTCTGCTGCTTTCTTATCCCAGGTTGCTGACTGTCTTGTGTTTTTAAAGGAGAATTCCAAAGAATGAAAAACAACAATAACAACAACAACAACAACAAAAAACGTTAAGAGAAGTGAGAAGTTTGAAGAAATTACATAGAACACTAACAGAACTGATGGAAGTGCCCCCTCCCTGAGGATATTACATTCCAAGATTAGTGAATAAAGGGCTTCTGCTTTGTTTATTTTCCTTTATTTTGTTTTTGAGACAAGATCTCATGTAGCCCAGGATGGTCTAGAACTTGAATGGTTTGGAACTTCTGCTCCTGCTGCCACCAGTCTGCAGGAGCTGGGTTCATAGATGCTCACCACCACAAATGAATTAATGTGGTGCTGCTAAAGGGACAGAGGACTCCATGCATGCTAAACAAGTCCTTTACCAACTGAGCTACATTCCCACTCCATAAATAAGGCTTTAAAATTTTTAATAATTGACTTATTTTCTAAAGCTTGGTACATTCTTCATTCATCCCTGCTTGGGGCAAGGGATTTAGCAAGGGATTAACTTCCACAATAATTTCTCTAGCTTTGAATAGCCTGTATCTCTCTGCTCTGCATAAGGAAGGACTTAGGCAATTACAAACAGATTCTGTGAGAGCACTCACATGCACATGCACATGTACACACACACACACACACACACACACACACACACAGGAGACGAGACATTTGACTTATGTTCCCTAAACCAATGCCTTTCATGGCAATTTTAAAACTAGACTCGAAGAATTCATCTCCTTTTCTGGCTTTCCCTCCCTCCCAATACTTACTTCATTTGCTTCCCTTAAATGAGAGGTGCTTCTATCTGGTCCCTTAGTGGCTTCTTTTCCTTTTTCCTTCATCTTTGGACAGTTGTAACCAAATTTCAGTGAATTTCAAGTATGACTTCTGAATTTCAAGTATGACCATGACACAAAATGAAGAATGTATTCAAGTGAGTCTGTGCTGAATCCCCAAAAGGCTTAAAGCACAGCATACATGCTGAACACAAAACTGTGTTCCTTACTATTTCAATCATCCAAACCTCAGAACTAAGATAGTAAACCTGAGTGTGGGGGCACTTGTACCATATCCTAGAAATAAAAATTCCCCTTCTTTCACCTAAACCTAGGTGATATACAATTAATTGTTCAGGATGTGTCAAATTCACAATCCATTTTAGTTTTGTTAATTATTTTATTTAAACCAACATGGGTTCTTAATACTGTGATCCAATCCCCATTAGACGCTTTGAATAACAATACAGATTGAACAGGGCTTTTATACAAAAAGCATTTTCAGCTATTTTCAGAACCATTTGGAAACCTGGTGAGCATGCTGAACTCCTAACAGTCATGTGTTTGCTTCTCATTTTCACAGGAGAAGAAAATGTTAACTTTGCACTAGCAGGTTGTAGAGAGAATGATTAAAAAAAAATCTAAGTTTACAGACCTCCTGAATTGTAAGTACTGACCTGTGTATCTGAAGGCTAAAGAAATCCAGAGGTTTTATATACATATCTTGTTAGTATCCAGTCTGTCTGACTAACTTTGCCCTTGAAAAATTATGAAAATGTGTATGACTTTTTGTGCCAGCAGCAAAAGGGCAAACACATCTGAATCAGCCAAAAACACTGACAGTAGCCTGGCCCCATGGAGCTCCTTCCCAGATGCAGCCTTCTCTTCAAGCACTAAAAACATCTGGACCCATCCTGGATAGATGTTTCTTGAGTAGCCAGGGGTCAGGTGACCTGTAGGTCACAGAGGCTGCCTGATCCTTGCAAAGTTCTTGGAGCCATATGGTCCATACCTCGGTTGGCTAACCATAACAATGGACTAGACATTCTTTTAAGGTCCATTTCCCCAGAGACAGAGATAAAGAGAAAAGTTTTCTTGTATCCATTTACACCTTCAAGGTGCATCTCAAAAAAAAAATCCTCAAAAACAGTCCCAAGTTGATCAGAAATGACAAGATATAGAATACCAATGTCCAAGGGGTATATTCTAGTCTTCCCAGAGATCTTTTTGATGTCTCAGAATACAGAGATCCTCAGTTTCAGAAACTGTCAATCTGTCAGAAGTGCTAATCTTCACTGTGGCTCAGTTTGCTTTCAGGAGTTTCTTGCTTGATTTGGAAAAAAAAAAAAAAAAGAGGTGTTTTGGCAAATGCTGCCACACACCCCTCCCCCAGCACTAAAGCTTTCAGGAGGGCTTATATGGAGAAGATTCTACCAGTAGCCCTGCAACATCCTTCACCCTCCAGATTCTCTGAAATTAATGTCCAGAATCATAACTTGAGCATTTTTGCTCACAATAGCCACTCATCAATGGTGTGAACAAATTATTTCTAGTTTACTTTCTAGAAATAGAGCAGTTGGTCCATCTGTTGGGACTACTAACATCACTAGTTGAAATGTCTAACCTCTCTTCTTGGGAAGGTGGAAGGATGGAGATTAGGCACCAATAGCTGGGTTATTTTTCCATCTTGATCTTTGAAACAATACAAAATTATGATTATTTATTAACTCTAGGGGCCATGACTCAGAGCCAGGCTAAGCAGCCTCTGTCATCTGATGCTAGATCTGTAGCCACTTCTTCAGTCCCCCCCCCCACTTCTGACCAAGGTGCCACTCAAAATTAGCTGTGTATCTCTGAAGAGGCTGTCCACCAACTTCAGGATTCCTGCAGTGGGCGGTATCTCAAGTCTTATGAAAAGAAACCATTTAAGTCCCAGAAGCCTGCCATATGTCCAATCCCAAATTATGCAAATGAGATGAAGTCTGTCAGGTTTTTTTAGAAGAGGAAATTCTTGCTAATTATGGAAATTTGGGCTTTAATCATCATTAATTGAACTGAGAGTATCAAAAAATATACTTTGTTCTTCAAAATGTCTTTTAAACAAAAGATTGTGGGAAGTTGCTAAAATATCTTCCATGGTAGTATTAAGGAAACAAAATAACTGAATTTATATAATGATTTAATTTCTCTTTTGACTTCTGCCACAAAATCATCCCAAATAGTAGAAGAGAGTCATTTCCTAACTTACTTAACTCTTGTTAAAAAGCTTGCCTTGCATACAAATAAGGGAACATCTTTAAAGTAAACATGTAGTTGTATAGTTGAAATGAGAAAAATTAGATGCCTGGAAGGGGGGAAAAGCCAAACTGAAATCCTATGCTTATTCTAAATGGAATATGAAATTAAATTCCTCACAATGAAGGTATTTCTGACAGAGTGGCTGTCAGTCACTCTTGGTTCAGACACTACATTGTGGGAACATAGTCACTGCCACATTGCAGAAGGCTGGTGCCCCTGGTAAAGATGATGCATATCATGTAAACCCCATCACCAAGATCAAAGTCCGCTTCTTTCATGGAAGCCAATACATGTCAAACCTCATCCCAATCAAATTGTCTGGAAATGAATTCAAGATGAATATGTCATAGAATAATGTGACAGTGGAATTGCAGAAGGTCAAGGGTGGTTGTTTCAATGGTCGAGTACTCAAATATTAATTCTAGAACGTCCAGATGAGTAGGCACTGAGGGCTAATCCTCAGGCTGCTGGTGGTATGTTGTGTCATTGATTTGTGTGCAAATGCATCAAACATCAAGGTGTTATTCTAAGTTTCATTTGAACTCTAGAGATGTGCCCAAACTCACATCTCAGTGGAACAAAAGAGAAACAAACAAATACAATTTATGCATAAAACACAAACAAGTAGGAAAAGTGCCCCATCTTCAATAAATCTCTATTTATAATAAGACTTTTTTATTTGTATTTTTTTTTACTTACTTGATTCTTTCAGGGTGTTTCTGTAAAGCCGTAATCGTTTCCTCGTCACCAAGGAAGTCTTGTATTTCATTTTCTGAGTTTGAGCCTGCTTGAGAAGAGAAGGATTGAATAAAACACTACCATACATGTCTTTGTGGCAAGAATCTGTGGCCTGAGTGTATGAAAGAAAGATGTTAGTCTGAAAACAATTTTTGAGCCTTTGTTTGATCATTTTCAAATGTGGAAACACAAGGGGAAAAAAGATTCCTAGGGACTACTCACATTTCTTGTAAAATGAAATGGGTTGGTAACAAAAACATTGAAAAAACTCAATTTCACAGTTAGACTTTTTAATCATTCATTGCTCTGCCTTGTAGGTAGAAGCATTCATTCAATGTCTAAAAATCCTTGGCTTCTAGAATTTGAAATTTTGTTTCAGAAAACTCCATTATTTCTTCAAGTTAGTTACTTACATTTGGTGAGGTGTGGCAGGGAGGCCCTCTATTCTCTAGGGGTGTCCAGTTATGCCTAGTTATATTGTTGGAATGAAGAAATTTGCAGATTTTCAAATCTTGTTCTGTCTGAAGCAGTGAATAATTCTTTAGCCTTGCATGTTCCAGACCTACTTGAGAGCTGCCACTGACTCATTTTTTAAAGCTAATATTAAATCCACCAGATTAAAAACGTATTTTTTGTTGTTGTTATTGTTGTTATTATTTGATGCCAAGTTGTCCCTTTTGTAGCTGAAAAGTTTAGAAATAATGCCTCCTTCTCAAGATTGTTTGTTAGTGGCTGGAGCTCCCAGGCATTTGGCAACCATAAATCCTAGAAAGCATTCTGGGGACCTGTGTATCCACCAGACAAGGCTGAAGGCAGTGGGGCAGTCAGACAGGCCATCCACCTAGCGTTGATCCTAAATTTGGTGAGGAAGGACAAACAGTCATTGAAAAAGGTCTCAGGCTGGGCAAACACAGCGAGACCTCAGTCAATGGGATGTCTGCCTGTCTTGACACTCTAGCCCACAGGACAAGTGGCTATTTAACTTGTTGACCCACAGGCGAAATCCAAGTCTCTGATTTCTTATGTTCCCCTCACCTCTAACTCAGACCCAAACTACCCTAAGATTTTCAATCCTTTCTTTTTTTTCCCCCCAGGCATGGGCCTGAATATACTCACCTTTCCCCCAGAGGAAACTGTTTTCATTCGTTCTAACAAACAACAAAACCCTTTCATAAAGGTAACAAGCTCTTTCTAACATAGACAAGGAGAGAAAGGAGGCCCAACTTTGCTTTCTTACAGAAGGGCAAAGAGCTCGGTGTCCTTACTCTGAATGTCCTCATGGCGGGATGTCTGGCACCACAGTTCCTGGTTGGTTGGCAATAATAGAATTTACTTGTTTGCTTCTGAGGAAAAGGGGTGTAAGTTTCCCTAGAAACTCCTGTCCACCCACAATGCTGGCACAACCCAATTTCTAGGAGGTCTGTGGCTGGAACCCTTATCGCCTATGTTCATGTCCTTTATGCATTGCAAATGGTTCCACAGACATGCAAGCAAATATTTCAAAGGTTGGACCAAGGCAAACACGAGGACCCTTAAGTAGTTCTGTAGAAGCTTTGTTCAGGCAAATAGGGCAGACACCTTTGGTCCAAATTTGATACCACTTAGCCAGTGGGCTTTCTGAAAGAAGAGAATGAGAGGACAATTTGAACACTGCCCTTGGGCCCCTGAATCTGAAGTCCCCAGGGTAAGAGATCTGAAAAGCTCTTTGATTTCTCCAAAACTCTTGCTCCTGAGGTGGATACCAACTCAGTAAGGAGAACCACCAGGGTATATCCGAATCTACCTTTATCATGCACCTTGGGAGGGGAGGAAGGTGGTGCCAGGGTGCCTCACTGATGACAGTGGCAAGAACATGGGATGGTTCATAATAGCAAAAGAGGCTATTTTATTTGAGGAATCACAGTGGCTGCCTGTTGTGAAGTGGACTTAGTCCACACAGGCCTGTCTAAGGTCAGAGGTCAACTAGAGCTGGTGACTTCAGTTCCACACTGATTAACTATCAGGTGTGAGTGAATGCTTGCCTGCAAAGCTCAGCCCTGGCAGACTCAGAGCTACCAAGCCAAAGATGAAAGCGGCTGCTGGCCTTTGCTGGGATCGACCGCCAGCTGCACGCCCACCTCCCTGGCTACCTTCCACCAGCCCTGAAGCACCAGAAAAAGGAGCTGAGTGCCTGGGTTGTAGCACCCCTTTTCTTATCCTTGTCCTCGAGAGGGTAGAGATCAGATTCCCCTTGCTCTAGGCAGAAGGCTGACAACTGAGAGTAACGTTTAAACTAGTGGGGTCACCTGCAGATGCGAATCTATCCTGGGCACTTAAGCCTTATTTTGAACATAGGAAGGCAAAAACACAGTGCGCCAGAAACAGAGGTTGGAGGTCACGGCCAAGCCCTGACATCCAAAGGTAGTTTCTGTAGACAGCTAATGCCCAGGACTTTACGCAGCCCTTCCACACCCTCTCTGCATTTCTCGGACTTCGGTGTCTCCCTCCTGTCCCTGTGAACCAACCATTCATCAATTCCAAACTTTCAGATTGAACCAGGTAGCTAACTAACTCTTTAACATCCAAATCTGCTCCTTTCTCTTTTGCCAGTAATTTGGTACAAGCTCCTGGGTCTAGGGTGCAGGCCTGTTCCCCAGACCTAACCGCAGCCCCGATTCACATCCGGGAGAAAGAAAGCCCAGTCGCGAACCCATGGCTCATGGCGCGTACAGAGTAGATCCTAGAGTTAGGGTCCTGAGACAGGACCAAGGATGAGGGCGAGCAGGCAGCCGGCCCGAGGCGGACCCAGACGGCATCCTCAGTGAGTATCCGGAGAAGAAGTTCTATGATGTAGCCTCCCCGCCGCACTAACTTGACCCTGGCGGGGTAAACCGAAACCCTTCCTGTCATCCTTGCCGGAGACAAACGCAGAAAAGCTGCCTGCCAGAACTCCTTCATCAGCACCCTCTCGGTTCCCGCCATGATCAAAAAGGGTAAAGCTTGGTCAGTATTGCCCTTCTTGTGCCCACGGTGGGCACACCCAGGCAATTTACAAAAAAGAGGAGGGAAGACGGCCGGGCAACAAGCTGTTTTTGGTGCCATTGCCAGTAGGAGCCCCATCTGTCTTTCTTGCACCCACTCCTCCCGGGAGGAAAGAAAGGACTCATCTTCAACGCTGCCCTCCGCAGAAGGGCTCCTCCCTACCCCCTTTAAAATCAGTGGGGTGGGGCCTGTACCCGCGGTGGCCGTGTGTGTGTGTGTGTGTGTGTGTGTGTGTGTGTGTGTGTGTTAAGGTAGAGATGGAGAAAAAGTCTGACTGGGCCTATCCGCCCAGAGGGTTTGGGTGCCTATGGCCCCCATAAGAGCACTTGCTAAAAGGCCGCAGGGGGTATGGGTCTTCCCGGTATTACACCCCTGGTTTCAAGCACTTACCCTGCTCCACCTGTTGCCCGGATCACCTCATTTCTGCACATCACTTTGGGGTGATGAGGGGGGGACTACACATCCCTCTAAGCCTCTTTTGTGGTTCCACCGAGGCGGTCATCCTTCATTTCTCCTTCTCCAGCTTTCGGGGAGGCAGTTAGGGAATGTATGATGAAGCAGAAGCAAGCCATCAGGATGATATTTTAATGGCTTATATGTCACGTTGGTGCATGTGGCTTTGAACCGGAGCCGTTCACGTTTCCTGCAGAGAGCGCCGCAAATCCCACTTGATAACTTCTACAACCCACAACTTTTTATTCGCCCTCTCATGTTTACTCTTACCTTGTATGTTTGGATGGATTTCCTAAAAATGCCCTCTGTCAACGTCGTCAGTGAATTTTCCACAGACTGGAGGAGAGAAGCCTGACTTTCTTCTTCTTTTTTTTTTTTTGAAGAATTATTTTCCCTCCCCTCTCCCAACAGCCACCCTTCTCTCAGGTCCCCTCCCTATTTTTTTTTTAAGCAGTCAAGGTGCATTCAATATTTGTTCTCCCTAGTGAAAGACCAGAGGAGGAAATACCTCCTCAAATACAAGATTTTCGTAATTCTAAGATCCAACTTCCCCTTGAAGGAGCAAAAAGAACTGAATGGTTCGGATATCTTTTTTTCCCCAAACAAAATATATGCTAGGTCCAAAAGAAATTCCTACCACCTTCCTCTCCAGCCCTTTCTGTCACTCATTGCTTGAGTCCACTCAGATTACCTGAGAAGTGCTGAGGCCCTGGACTCAGACTTGTTGCTGGGGGGCAGAACATTCTTTATTTTTTCTTTCCGGGAATTTCTGTTTTTAAGCCTCAGAAGCACAAATGATTAGCACAATCTCTTAGACGCAGGGAAACTATCCCCAGCCACAATCTGACCTCAGAGCCAGAGGTGGTGTGTGTGTGTGTGTGTGTGTGTGTGTGTGTGGTGTACAGCCTAATTACAGTTCACTGTGCCCAAACCAGAGTCTGGGAAGTAAACTGAGTAAACTGAAAGGAGGCTAGAAGTAACCAGTGCTGACCTTTTTTCCTCCCGCCCTAGGAAGCTAGCTGGCAAAGGCAAAAGAGGGAAAGAGAGAGAGAGAGGGAGAGAGAGGGAGAGAGAGAGAGAGAGAGAGAGAGAGAGAGAGAGAGAGAGAATCATTTCATTTTCCTTGGCAAACTGGTAAGTTTTTCTAACCGGACATCACGTGAAAGGATGAGTTGAAGGTCCCTTTGTCTGGAAAAGAGTTTAGAGCCTTGATTCAGCTGCAAAGAAGCCAAATGAAGTTAGAAACAAAGGGCAAATTGAAGGATTCCGACTCTTGGCTTTTTGTGTTTTCCTTACTAGAAAATAATTAGACCTAATGAATATGCAGGCGCTAAGGCTAAATCCTGGGCCAAGCTGATGGGCTTAAAACTGAGCTAAGGAGAAACGCAACCTCTATCGCCCCCGGCTCCACATCCTCGTGCATTTTTTGAAATGTATAAATGTCGCTCGGTTTAATTGATTGAGTTACAGGGATTTTCCCCTGCTTTTACGTGCCATACTCCTCTACCTTTCAACAATCATTTTAATATATAGTCAATGGTTCTTTGTGGATGGGACAAAAAGCAACTACGCGCAGTTGTTGAATAGACTTTGCGCTGGGCAAAGACAGGTTAATCGAGGGCCGCATCGCGAAAACAAGCGAGTGTTGTATGTTTGCACGGAATCCAAATGTCTGCATTTTCCTAACTAAATCAAAGGGAGTGTTATTTCTTTTTCTGCTCACTCATCTGAAGGTAAGTAAATTTTCTCTGGCGATCAAAAGCCTGGTCGGCAACAAAGACCGCGCCCGTTTTTTCCACCGTCTTGTTGTGGCAAGTTGCGGAATTTCAATAACTGTGACAAGGGTGACTGATTTGTGAACTGGAAAAGGTTTGAATGTCACAAAATTTACATTGGTCCTATCTATCGGGGATTTAAATACCAAAAAAGTATTCCGGGATCTCTAGGGAGCTTTGGGAGATCCAGATGAACAATGGCGCGTTGGGAAATTTACAGTTTTACCTGAATGGAAGGGGCCCGGGATGGGAATTAGAGGGCAGAGTGAGCGGGTTGGGGGTGGGGGCAAAGCAGACAACGGACGGGACCAGAGAAAAGAGAAAAATGAGGGAAGAGGGAAATCGGCCACAGCGTTTCCAAAGTGCCATTAAAAAAAAAAAAACCCAACCAACCAAACAAAAACAAACAAACAAAACCCAACCCAACGAACCTCAGGAACCGGGAAAAGTTTAAGAGCTCCGTCCACCTGTGTTTGGAGTAAGTGGACACGCAGGAAGGAAGCCTGGAAAACTGAGGCTACAGGAGACACTGAGAGAAATCTCGTTTCTAGGAAAGAGAGTGGAGTGCCTTCGCGCTGCGCTCTCGAATCTTAAATTATAAACAGGAGAGAGGCCCGGCAAAAAGGAAGCAAACTTCAAAAGGAGCAAATAACAAAAGCCTCCTTTGCTGCCCTTAAAGGGGGGGGGGTGAGAGAAGGGGAGGGAGGAAGAAAAGAAAGTTGCTGAATCGGGAAATTCTGGAAGTGCCTTTGGGGTGTTTATCAGCTGGTCCCCAACTGCTGCTCTAGGAGACTCCGGGGGTCTCTAGTCTACAATCGTTCAATGGAGGTCTGAAGGAGAGTAGCAGAGGGGTGAGGAGGGGAAGGGGGAGGGAAGGGATGGTGGAAGGGGGAGGGAAAGAAAGGAAAGAAAGTGGGAGGGGGAGAAAGAGAAAGAGGGAGAGAAAAGGGGGAAAATTTAAAAGAGGGGGGAACGAAGAGAGGGAGGGGTAGGAGGCAGAGAGGGGGGAGGGAGAGGAAGGGAGGGAGGGAGGGAGAGAGAGAGAGAGAGACTATGAGAGAGGGGAAAGGAATCGTGGCATTTTTTTTTTCCGTGAGAAGAGGGGGGAAAAATTTGCCAGAAAAAAAAAAAGTTGCTACTCCTGGCAGCCCTGTTAGTCAAAAGGGGATGTCAAGCGCTTTACAATACCTGGGATTGATGAGGCGGGCGGGCCAATGAGCAGCGCGCGGCGCCACCGCGCGCCCTTCGTTGGCGCGGCGGCCGCGGGAGGGGTGTGTGGGGGGATTGCCACCTCACCAATCGTCGCCCGCGTCGGTCGCACGTGACGCCTCCCCCTGCTCCCATTCATCAAGGGGGGGGGGACGACGGTGTCGTCCTTTCAATTCATTTATCTGCAGGAATGATTGCTGCTATCAGTCTCGCGCTCACCGCCCGGCTGAGGAGGTGAAAGTTTCTCCCCAGGAAGATAAACCGCAAAAGACAATATTGTGCATGATTTGCGCCTTTTCTTTGCTTTTTCTCCCCCCCCCCGCCTTTTTTTTCAAAAATAAGAGAGGGGGAAAACGGGAGAGTGAAGGAGCGAGGACGAGAGCCTGAAAGGAGAGAGAGAGAGAGAGAGAGAGAGAGAGAGAGAGAGAGAGAGAGAGAGACTCAGAGAGAGAGAGAGAGACTCTAGTGAAGAAGTGAGTGAGAGGAGGGGCGCGCTGCGCGAGAAGGAGAAAGGGCGAGCAGTGGCGGCTCTCGCGCTCACATTCCTCTATGCCACAAATCCGGGAAGAAGTTTTATTGGGGGGCTGAGATGTTCTATGCCTTTCCCCGGGCAGCCTTGATTCGAGGCCCTCTCGGCAGAGACTGAGCGGCGAGAAAGTGCGAGCCCGGCCGGCGCGGTTGGAGCGGCGAGCGCCGGAGCCCGCCTTCTACCGGCCGGCAGTCGTCCGGCTTGCCTGCCTTTGGCCGGGCGGGCGCCGGCTTGCGCCTGGCCGCTGCCTGCTGGCTAAGACTTCGTTAGGTGGGTCGACTCCCCCTCCCTCCTCCTCTTCTTCCTCCTCTTCCTCCGCCTCCCGTTCCTCCTCCTCCTGATCTTCCCTCCTTGGCGGGCGAGGGTGGGGGGGGCGGGGGAGGCCGGGGCTTGCCCCGTGCAGCCACGATGCTCCTGGACGCCGGCCCCCAGTATCCCGCGATCGGTGTGACCACCTTTGGTGCATCCCGGCACCACTCGGCGGGCGACGTGGCCGAGCGAGACGTGGGCCTGGGTATCAACCCGTTCGCCGACGGCATGGGAGCCTTCAAGCTCAACCCCAGTTCGCACGAACTGGCCTCGGCTGGCCAGACAGCCTTCACGTCGCAGGCGCCCGGCTACGCCGCTGCTGCGGCCCTGGGCCACCATCACCACCCGGGCCACGTCGGCTCCTACTCCAGCGCAGCTTTCAATTCTACGCGGGACTTTCTGTTCCGCAACCGAGGCTTCGGCGACGCGGCGGCGGCAGCTAGCGCCCAGCACAGTCTCTTCGCTGCTTCAGCCGGCGGCTTCGGGGGCCCACACGGCCATACGGACGCCGCGGGTCACCTCCTTTTCTCCGGGCTTCACGAGCAGGCGGCGGGCCACGCGTCGCCCAACGTGGTCAACGGGCAGATGAGGCTAGGCTTCTCCGGGGACATGTACCCGCGGCCGGAGCAGTACGGCCAGGTGACCAGCCCGCGATCTGAGCACTATGCCGCGCCGCAGCTCCACGGCTACGGGCCCATGAACGTGAACATGGCTGCACACCACGGCGCTGGCGCCTTCTTCCGCTATATGCGCCAACCCATCAAGCAAGAGCTTATCTGTAAATGGATCGAGCCGGAGCAGCTGGCCAACCCCAAAAAGTCGTGCAACAAAACTTTCAGCACCATGCATGAGCTGGTCACGCACGTCACTGTTGAGCACGTCGGTGGCCCAGAGCAGAGCAACCACATATGCTTCTGGGAGGAGTGTCCGCGTGAGGGCAAGCCTTTCAAAGCCAAATACAAACTGGTCAACCACATCCGCGTGCACACGGGCGAAAAGCCTTTTCCCTGCCCATTCCCTGGCTGCGGCAAGGTTTTCGCGCGTTCAGAGAACCTCAAGATCCACAAAAGGACGCACACAGGTATGGAAATTAATGTAGGACACTCTACCTCTCACCCGGGCGTGATTCGAAAGTTGGGGGCTGAGAGGCACAAACCCAACCTTACTGGGGTCTGGGCCTCATATTTCAGGAGACAGGCAGATCTGATTTTTAGTTCAGGTCTTGAAAATATGGTCAAACAGAGAGCGTGGACGAGAAGGATCTGAGCATACAGGTTTTTAAAATAAGGAATTAAAAGAAATGAAACCTGGGAAGCCGAGACTGGCTTGACCCAGCTCTTGACAAGCTCTAAGCCCGGAGAGGTGGCTCGTGTAGAGCAGCCGTGGAGGAGCCAGTTGCTCCAGCTACAAACAAATCTAAACTCTTGCTGGTGGCTACCCTTTCTGGCACTTTGCTGAGTCCTTTGGAAAAGGTGGAGGAAGTTGAGGTTGAATTAAACGATGTGGAAACAGGAAGAAACAGCCGATGAGTGTAGTTGGACTAGGAAGTATAATTTGGATCTGAGGAGGACATCAAGTGTACGTATATAAGACATAACTTTTACAAATGAGTTGGGATTGAGGAGTGAGACAGTTGGTGGAAGGTGCAGAAATCTTAATTGTCAATTACACTGCATAGAGACTGTTCTTAAAATGCGGGGCTTGAGAGTTGGCCTTTAAAAATACCAACAAGTCGAAAGCTTGAAAAAAGAAACAAAACAACAGCAACAATAAGAAAACAGTTTCAAGCAACTCAGGGTTTCAGGCGCACGCGGAGGGTGTGGGGGTGGCAGGCTGGAAATTATGGGTCGCTTGGGCCCAAGAGTCAGGGAATCTGATTTGAACATTGTCTGGTGGAAGAGAACCCGACTTGAACTCTAGGTTTAATGGCCCAGTCAGGTAAGAACTTTAGGTGTGGAAACCCTTTCCCCTCTTTTCAGGTTACGCCATAAAATGTGATGTATTTAGGGGATGGAGTGGAGCTGGGTGGAAGAGGCAATGGTGAGGGGAGTATATAGAGTCTGAAAGGGCAAAGAGGGAGGGGGAAGAGCAGAGCAGGAGGAGAATTGACCAGGTCCTGAAAATTATAAAGAAGAGCTAAGTAGAAGCCGTTGGGTGACCTTTGCAAAAACCTGGGCTGAAAACCCAAGGTCCATAGCAGCTGCTATTCTGGATAGAAAAAAATAAGAAAAACAAACAACAACAATAATAACAACAACAACAAAAACCCTCTTCCTGCTACTTCTGTTGCTACTCTACCATTACTACAAAGTAAAAATAAAATGTACATATAACTGTCTTGGGCGTTAAAATACAGTTAAAATATTCATAGTTACACTACAGACACATGGATTTATTCAAACCCCAGATTTCAAGTTCGAGAGGGCTACCTCTAAGCAGCTAGTATTTTATTTATTAAAAATTATCTACTAAACTTTGAAAACAGCTACTGCTCTATTTTAAATAAGACCCATCTCTTTCTCAACTTTTATATCAGGGGAGAAGCCCTTCAAGTGCGAGTTCGAAGGCTGCGACCGGCGCTTCGCCAACAGCAGCGACCGCAAGAAGCACATGCACGTGCACACTAGCGACAAGCCCTACCTTTGCAAGATGTGCGACAAGTCCTACACGCACCCCAGCTCTCTGCGCAAACACATGAAGGTAACGCTGCGGTCTGGCCATTCGCCTTGGAGCAGGAGCCCTTTCTGCGTTCGGGCCGGAGCCAGCCACTCTGGAGCGGCTTCGGCAGGGCTGCAGGAGCCGCAGGAGGCGGAAAGGCAAACGGTTTCACTCGGTTGAGAGGAACTGGGCAGAGGGAGAAGGGGCGGGCAAGATAGCAGAACCAGAGGCCCATTAAACGGACTGTTTCATAATGAAAGTAAAAATAAGTGAGGAGACTCCGAGGCCGCGCTGTCAGAGCTGTGGCTTCGGGTGCTGCTGCCGTAAGCGCCGCCATTGCTCCGGGTAGCAGGGGAAGGCGAGGACGCGGTCCTGAGCTCAGCTCTCGGTGTCTGCTCTCCTCCAAGTGGGCAGGCAAACTTCAGGAAGTGAACTTTCCTAGACTCTGGCCTGGGAAGCAGCCTCCCCCTTCCTAGTCCCCCTCCCCTTTTTTCTTTTGTGAGTACCTCGGGCACAGTCTCCTCCGTGAGGGTGGCTACGCCGGGCCGAGCCCGGAGAACCAAGCCCAAGTCCCATTGGTCCTGCCAACAGAGAGTCTGGGAGATCCCTGGCTTTGAAAGTAGCAGGGAGGGTTAGGGGAGGGGGCGCTCGGCAGGGGGAGGGGGATCCCAGCCTTCGCAGCCTTGGATAGCCTCTGGGCCCACTCTTTATCTGTGTTAAAATGCAGCTTTATTCTCTCAGGTTCACGAGTCCTCTTCTCAGGGCTCACAGCCTTCTCCCGCCGCCAGCTCCGGGTACGAGTCGTCCACGCCACCCACCATCGTGTCTCCCACCACAGACAACCCGACCACCAGCTCCATGTCGCCCTCCTCCTCCGCGGTCCACCACACAGCCGGCCACAGCGCGCTCTCTTCCAATTTTAACGAATGGTACGTTTAAAATCAGAAACAAAACATGCCAAACCCTATTTAAGAGACTGAACACACACGTACACACAATATAATTGAAAGAATCCTGAAAATCCAAACACCCCTCGTCCCGATCCCGCAAATGTTTGTTTCTTTTTGTTTTTAAATCTGCCGGTAAACCCAGGACTGAGTAAGACAGAGGAAACAGGAAGCCTTTAATTTTTTAAAATTTTCATTTTCTTTCTTTTCTTCTTTTTCTTTTTTCTTTCTTTTTCTTTTCTTTTTTTCTTTTTTTGGAAAAGGCTTGGTAGCTGAAGGGCGGGAGGGGGTGGAAGAGGAGGCGGCTGCCTGACCGAACACCGCCAAAGGCCCTGAGGGCCAATTTCTTGTTGGGTCACAACAAGCTCTCTGGGGCTGCAGCTTTTCTTTAGCTTCTTGTTTTACTTTCTTGTAAATACAGAATTATTAGCTTAAATCTGTTCTGTTGGATTCTGTATATAGCTACACCTCGGTTGGAGTGGGTGGGTGGGATCGTGGCGTGGTGGTCTTTGCATTGGGGAGGGGAGGGCCGGCGGGAGGGGGGAGGGGGAGGGGTGGGCGGCCGAAAGCCAACTGTTTGTACTGAATGGCGAGAATGTTCTAGTAAATGTGTACCAAAATGTGAACTACTTTGTACGATTACAGTCTCCACGTCGACCTAACAGAATATTATTGATATTAATGTGCTTTTTTTTGTATAAAGTGCAAACATTTCGTCCCAAAGTCTGAGTACTTTAGTGCAGTAAAACGTTGTTTCATGTCCTGTCAACAATTCGTATAGTACGAGCCTGGATCTACGTGTCAAACTGTTCCATTTGTTTATGTAAAGTGATATTAAAAAAAGATATAAACTATAGCTGTCCATTGCTTTTTGGCAAAATATACAACCACACAATGTATATAATTCCTAGTTTCCATATTTATCCGCATGTAAAGGGCCCGGTTTATCCATGTTACAGCTATTCAATATTTATGGCTAGAAAAAAAAACTCGTATGTACACTTTAGTTTCCAGAACTGTTTGGTAATCTTTCGTACCTTATTAAAGATTCTTAAATCTCAGTGATTGTGGTAGGAATTTCTTCTTCACACCCTCTCCCCGCCCCCGCCCCCCCTCCAGCAACCTGTCCAGCCTTACTGGATCTTCGGAAAGCTCTCCAGCCTTTCTTGCCTTCTTTTCTGTCATTGCAGGTCATATAAACTTGATAAATGAACGCTACCCTGCTGGCTCTCCGAGAGGGTGTAATTAGTATTTATATCAAAATTTATGAAACAAATTTTCGGCCTCAGTATAATTTAAATGACCTTTGCAGACATAGAATAACAACCATAAAAATAACGGAAATAGATTGCACAGGCAACATCAATATTAATGTAAGCGAATTGTGAGAAGCTGGGGGGCTATCTCTGTAGCCTTGCAAATGAACTTGCAGTCATTCAAGGGTTCAGCTGCCCCCTCCCCAATTAAATTCCCTGGTCTGAAACTGGATTGTAGATTTACAATATTATATTTTAAATTGCTGTCTTCAATTAAACCATTATGGCCATAACTAATTTTCAGGATGCCGATGCATGCTTTTCCAGGCCTTCCATCTTTGTACAAAAGTAAATGTCCATAAAGCGTTTCACTTATATTTTTCAAACATGATGCTAATTTAAATTAATTACTTCTTATGATATATTATTATTTCTATAATTTTGCTACTGTCATTAGTTCTCTCAAAAATACATCTAGAAAAGAGAATTATTTTATGCAATGTGATTATCTTTCTATCTCTTTTATTTATTTCTCATTTACTTAAGAAATTCGTTCCATTGGCTGGCGTTGATACAGTAAATTTGTAAATGAGGAGACAATATAAAAAATCTAAATTACTTGTGCTTAATGACTGTGGCAGAACGCCTTTTCTCTAAATCAGATTGTCTTTCTTGCAGTTTAGTTTGATAGATTTGCAAGCTATGCTGCTTTGGTGAAGTTAGGTTCTCTGGTAGGGATGCTGGTTTCTTTGTCTCTGGTTGTCGCTTGCATGATCGCCCCATTAGGCAGACAACGTAGCTAGAACTCACAAATCAGGCCCTTGGCTATGCCTGCAAGGGTGTGGATGTGTTAGAAGTCAGGGGAAGCATGGTTTTGCTTCTCAACTGTCCTCTGTATGTCCCGGAAGTTACAAGCCTAAGAACAAGAACCTCTTAAGAGCTTAACATGTGTCTCACAGCAATAGCAACTCAAGAAATTATATCAATGGCTAATTATAAAATAAAAATGGTGTACTATTTAAAGCCACTTCTTGCTATTTGTAATTCTGATGTTTAGTCAACAAAGTCTTATTTACTAATAAAAGGCTTTGCTGCATTTAACATACCACATTTTTTTAATAGAAAAAGGTAGGACTATTGATGTTTAACTGTAAAGAAACATTGTTCTGTTTATTGGCCTTTCATGACAAGAGCGCCACCTTGCAAAATTTGTTGAGATTTAAAAAACTTGAATACCTAAGCAAGAGTTGCTGTTAACTCTAAACATTGGTGAATTTAAAACCCTGGTCTTGGTAGCTTTGGAAGTTTCAAACTGATTAACAGTGCAGTATTTAAAATGACATCAGACACTGAGCCCAACATTAAATGCAGAAGCGAGGGTAGAAATAACTCATCTTCCTAAGAAAAACAACAGCTCCATTAATAATTTCTTCCCCTTTCTGTTAATTATGAGGTTTTCTGGTACCCTGATGTGAATATGGTGATAGTTTTACCAGCAGTTTTGTGATTTTCTCAGAGTATTTATGAAGACAGCATATTTGACTATGTCTAAATTAAGTTTACTTCAAATGTGAAATTCTGTCTGATTGCTATGTATCCAATGCCCTTTTGCTTTACTATCATAGTGTGATAATTAAATATTACACGATGACAGATGATTTCTATAGACGATTTAAAAATACATTTTAGAAGTGCGTGTTTTCTTTTTCCAAATTTCAAATATTCTCATAAATTTTTAAGGTCAAATAATTTTATTACCACTTGAGAAGCCCTCTGTATGTATTTATGAATAATCTCACAGCAAAGGAACTTTTATAATAGATGACAACATTTATGTCAATCCCCTCTTTGCATTGTTTCCTCCAATGCCCACCACAAAGAAAAAGTCATTAATGATGTAAGTCACCAAAATAATGCTTTAAACTTAAATGTAGTCTATTATTTTGCTGGCACCTTTAATGTCTGCTTCTTGAGATGTATTCTTCATACTTTTCTTCATGGGCTATTAGGTTTTGAAATACATGAATGTGAACAGAGAAATATATTGTTAGACTCTATTTAGCAGGAGCCGAAGATGCTGCAAATGGCTGGTTTCTATGTGTAGTTGTGGATTTTGATCTAGGCAGAAGGCCATACTGGTTCATATTGCATACTGCTTTGTATTCTGGATACTATCAAATGATTAGGACAGCTAACAAGTTATTAAAATGTTATTTTGTGTCAACAGAAAATGCCTGAGTACAAGCATTCTTTTGAGAAATGAAGAGGAATGAGTTTGGTGTGTGTGTGTGTGTGTGTGTGTGTGTGTGTGTGTGTGTGTGTGTTGCATTCAAACAGCAAGCATACAAACCCACAAGCACCATTTATATGGGGGCTATGTAATTCTCAAATTTTCAGATCCTTTGTTTTCTTCTTCAAAAGCTACCCCCAGCTGCTATAAGCATTTGCAGCTGATGATTTTGATTTTTTTAAAGTCAAGCATTCAAGTTAACCTTTAAGAAGCAAACCACCTCTAAAAGAAAGATGTAACCTTTCAATTGCCTTATTTATTTATTTATTCATATATTTTTTTATTTAGCTTTAACTGACAATGAAAATAGCACTAACCTTCTTTCCTGATGGGCTTGGCATTTAGATATTTTTATTTGTTGATTGTGAAGTTTTCTCAGAACTTTGAAAGGCTTATCAACAGCAGTACACTGCCCAAGGTCTCACCCACCTCCTCAAATGTTTTGAAGCACCAGTTTGGAGGTCAAGGTGTAATTAGTGCGCAGGATCCATTGCTGGTAGATGTGGTTCCTGAGCACATTACTCTCAAGAAGTGACTTAGAGAAAACCTTGAATCTTAAAGATGTATTAAGTGTAAGTCCATTTTGAGAGGTAACTGCATGTGGTCTGTCATACTTAAGGGAAGGCACTGGGTTTATTCCCTTAGCTAGTCTAGATGTGGAGATGTATTTATTCCTTAGTTGGTCTAGATCTGAACATCAGATTTCACGTGTTTCCAACTTCTACTTCTCCATCTTAAAATGCTAACCACTCCCATTTGGTACAGAGCTATAAATCCCAGTAACATCAGTTGTAGTTTTCAGAACTGTGTTCTCACACCAAGAAAAAAAGGTGTTTTCATAAAGATGCTCAGACATGATATCATCCTGTGCTTTTCAAATTATTGAAAATAGAGGAACAATGGAATGATCGGTCCTATCTTTGCCAGTCCAGACACTAAAGGCCTACCTAACCCATAATATTTTTCTTTTAAATTTTAAAGAGAAAAATGTTACCCCACGGGCTGTAACATGGGCCCATTTAAACATAATTGTAGAATGTAAATTTTTTTGGAGGGGTTGGTGATCATATAGCATTCTTATTTTCAATAGATAGTTACTAACAAAATTTAGAAAGCAGTAACAATGTTGAATTATAGCTTATATTCAAGACTTTCAAAGTATATTGAAAATATAATGTTGTTCTATGCACACAAAATATGAATAACGTTGGCCTTCAATCTATCAGGGGTTGATCGGTTTGTTATCTTTCCCCCAGCGAATAGGAAATACACGATGCAAACTGGAGCTGCTTTATCCTACAAGGTGGAATGGTCATCAGCTCCTCCTTAGGATTTCCAAAGGTGGGATTTTCAAGAAAGGGAATTTAGCCATCTAGTACAGAAACTATGCTTGCTAATGGTGGTGATAGTCTGTACATTGAATTCTGATTGCTTCCAGTGGCCAAAAGGTTTTTCTGTAGCCGGCTCAGGAAAATATACAGGCTGTGGAAGCTACAGAGAGACGCAGCCACATACAGCACAAGGCCAAGTCAACTACTGAACATGATGAACTGTAACAGTATCTTCAACAACAAACTCGCTGTAAAGCAGTAGGCTTGAGCAAACGCATAAACATAGGTGTGTGTGTGTGTGTGTGTGTGTGTGTGTGTGTAACTATTTCCAATATAAGCTTCAAAAAATCTGGACATAAACTCTGAGAAAAGCTCAGATTACAATTCTTCACTTTTTTTTTTTTAAACCTTATCTAACCGGGAAATTTTTAGCCTCTGACAAAGAAACTGAAGTTGCAGAAGAGGAGAAAACCAAGATTAAAGGATGGGATAGAATTTGCTGACAGAGACATTTTTTGCCTAGAAAGATATCTTGAAAGTATGGAAACAGGCCTAAGGAGTGAGTTTCGAGGATACTCGAGGATACTCGGGCTAGCCTCTCTCCCAGCCCTGGCATAGAAGGTATGGCCACACTTGGCCTAGTGGGTAACCTAAGGGGTCTGCTGAGCCTCCGCCAGCTGGGACGTGTTTCCAGGTCCCCCTGGCCTCCTGCCGGACCAGCAGCGCGCATGCGCGGGCAAGCGGCCCAGGGCTCCACGTGCTAATGAATATGCATAGTGCTCCCGCCCTTAGCGAGCAGAGGAGGGAATCGCGGAAGCTCCCGCCTGTGAAAGTCTCTGGCCTGACTCCCAAAATAGTGCGGCGGGGAAACCGCACGTGTTTGTTTTCAAACCGCGCTGGTTTAAGTGAGTTCACAATGCCAGCAGAGGCTCGGGTAACCTGCGGTCGCCACTATAAGAACTGAGTGGCGGAGCCGTGCAGGGTTCTCCCGTTTGCTAAGGGCCAGGATGCTGGGTTGCTTGCCTCGAGAGGGCCAAACATTCTGTGGCTGGACTCCTCCTGGCTTACTTACAAGTCCACTCAGGGTTCCCCTATGCACTGTTCCTTCTAATGCGGGTTCTAGCACCCTGGAGGTTCTCAGACACACGTCTTTTCCTTGTTCCGCGGACAAAATGTCCTGTGGACTCAGTTGGTCTCTAGGGCCCAGGACTGGCCTTTCAAAGGCCTGGCGACAGGAGGTTTGTAGGGGATTTCAGCTTCCCTCTCTTAGAGCCAAGTCCCGGAGTGTGCCTATCTCTGTGTCCCCCCCTCCGACCGTTCCTCTAGTTCCCCCTGCTTTTCTCCAAGGACCCTCCCCCCATTTCTGCCCTAGATGCTATTTGCTTCAACAGCTACCCCAGGGTCTTTTATGAACCACTACCAAATACCAGTCGGTTTGCTGCTGCTGCTGCTGCTGCGCGACCTGGAATGGTCCTATTGAGCTCAAATGCGCCCACCCTGAGGATTAAGGCACAGAACTGCCTTGACCCAGAAACTAGGAAGTGCGAACTTCAGGCGTTGGGGTAAATGTTTTTTTTTCTCCTGGGGACATTTGTGAAGTTCTTTACATTTCGTAGTATTTTAAGGCCTATGAATTATTTTCAGATCAATTGTATAACCTATCCGTCGAAGTGGCCAGCATTTCCTCACAAAGAAGTGGGTGGGTGGGTGGGTGGGGGGTGTCTGAGTCAACTCTATCCTTTCATGGACTTGTAGAATTATTAGGTTTTTTTAATTAAAATTCTGTCCAGGGATGGCAGAAATGGTCTCCAGCACTACCTCGCTTTCAGATGAACAGGTAGTGACATTTTGTGAAGCTCACACGCTGTCAACAGTGAAAGTCTGGGTCACCGTCCAGTTCACACAGTACTCTGCTCTAGGGCCAGCACAACCCATGCCGGTTCTTTTCACCTGCCCGCCATCATGGGCCAGGTACTCTTCTGCGTTTTACTTGACGATGGAAAGGTTTTGGACGCGTCATTGCTTGGACAAGGCCTTTCTTCCTAGATAGCATGATAGCTAAATGCCATTTTCACTCAGCCACTCTAGCAATGCAATGACCGAAGTTTCTCAGAAGAGAACATTTGCTGTAGGCTCTTTGCATGCCTCGCTCTTCCTTGCTCACCGAGGGTTAGGCCCACGGGGAAACCTAGTCAAAGCTACCCAGCCTGTACACTCAAGACAGTGTTTAGACACAAAATTTCAGTTCCTCCTTCCCGAGGTGAACTTACAGTCGCTGCAGAATCACTGAAACAGAAGTCACCCAGAAAGACGTCTGAGTTTTAAGACCCCGCCAGTAGCGACCAAGACTCCGGATTTAAGCTAGTGATGAGGTCTGTGAGGGGATTCCTGAGAAGAAAGCTCAAAGCCAGCGTGTGTTTCCTTGTCTTTCCTCAAAGACCAAGGCCCAAAGAAGCCTTCTCATTTGGCGGCGCAGGCAGAAAGAAGGGGGGGAGGGGCGGGATGGAGTTGGGGTCAGCATACCGCCGTGTCTCTGTGCGTGTGTGTGTGTGTGTGTGGGGGGTCCTCGCTAAGTAGCGCGACTCAGCTCGGCCGTGGCCGCCTGGGAGCTGCAACGCCAGCGGTCCTCCCTGGGCCAGAGGAGTGGCGGCATTGGAGGCAGACCCCCAGAGACTCAAGTTCGAGAGGGACCAGCGGCTCCACGCCAGGTCAAGTTCAGTCTTCATGGGCCGCAGCTTGCGGCTGTGGGAGCTAGGGAAAGGGAGCCCGACCTGCTTTCTGCTTTCTTTCCCCGACTTTTGTGCATTAGCCCTTGCCCAAATTGCTTGTCTCCGGTAGGAATGACTCTATTCACTCTGCCTCAATCGGCTGCCAAACCTGTCTGAAATCTAGACCCCATATCTGGTAAGTCCAGTTCTTCCCAAAGCCCTCAGCCACGTGGATTCACGGTTGCGTGTGTGCACGCGCATAATCCTAGGCTCACGACGCTAAATTGGGCTGTTTGGAGCAAGCCCGTGCAACCCCTTCGCCACCGCCACGGTGGAGCTGTCTCCCAGATTAGCCCCAAGGGAAATGACCTTCACAATGAGATGCAAGGGTCAGCTTCCTGATTCTTGGTCTTCTTTGGCCCAGAAGTCACCACTGCTATCCAGAGAGAGAGAGAGAGAGAGAGAGAGAGAGAGAGAGAGAGAGAGAGAGAGAGAGAGTTAAGAAAGTAAGTTTTCTTCGTATTTCCTAAGTGGGGCCAATGAGGCAGGTAGGAGACTTGCCTGATTTTGCCTAGGCAGTTTTAATCACAAAAGTTTCCAAGAAAAGTTATTGATGTTTTTTTTTTTAAATTGGGAATCAGTAAATTATCATTATTACTGTTTTAACATTTAACATGTATGTCACTCATACCTTCTCAAGTATACACACCTCTTGGGAACATGTTAACAATTGCTTCCTCCACCAATACTGACCCCTTCTTACAAGAAATAAAAACTCGTAATTTTAAAAATCAGCTGCACTAGGACATATCGTTTACATTTGACTGTAGTGAAGAATGAAGGGAGAGGAGGAAACATAGACACACACACACTCTCTCTCTCACACACACACATGGTAAAACAGCCATGGTATTTCTAGTTGGAGTTCTCGTGTGCACTATTATTGAAATCTGAGAGATGGATGGGGGTGGTGGTGATCAGGGTGCTGGATGGAAGAGGCCTTTTGAACTGCTCTGTCCTGTTGCACAGGCCTGACCTTTGGCTGACATGGCCACGGAGCAGGCCGTTAGTTAACGAGGATTTGATACATTAGACATTCCAGCTGGGCGTGTAAACTCACACTCTGAATCCAGATTTCGCTTAAATTAGTGTTTTAAGAAATGTTCTTTCTAAGTCCTGAGGCTTAACCGAGTGTCAGACAGGACCCTGAAAAGGGCAACGAGGGATACCGGGTAAAAGGCACATTCTTAGTTCCTTACATAAATAAATAACAAGAAGTAAAACAAAATAAAACATTTTGAATAATTCCTGGAATCTTCCAGGAGTACACTTTGAGACAAGGACTTATAAATAAGGCTGAACACATTCTAATGTATTCTGATCTGAGAAATTTTACCAGGCTGTTGTGAAGGCAGTTACAGTTATGGATGTGTATATATATGTATGTATATATATATGAATATGCTAGGTGTACTAGAATGTAGTTATATATTCTCAGGAGATACTAGAGTGTAACCCAGGCAGCTAGATGCTCCTGGAGAGAAAGTGACCACCGTTCACAGAATCATTTTTAAGTTGCACTCTCTATAATTTGGTTCAACAACTTATGCCAAAACTTTGGAACCCACTTAGGACAGATTGGCCACGAAGTCCCAAAGAACCCAGCACCTAACATACTGAGCCTGCAGCTGGAGACGTCCCTGGCAGGATAGCAGGGCCACTTGCTTGGTGGGCACTGAGGCTCTCTAACACAGACCAGCTCGACAAAGGGGTCCTTTCATTTCACAAGAGTCTCATCTAGGAGACGCGTTTCCTCCCCCATTTCCTTCAACAGATCCCGTTAAGGGATATCAATAGTTGGGGGAAGAAATTCGCTCCTGCCATAGTTCACGGGTGGGAGCTGGTTGAGGCTGGAAAACAAAGTCGCGTTCTGAGTTCGCAGATATCCAACCCCGGCTTCTGCAGCCGAAACCCTGCAGATCGCAGCTCAGCGAAAGCTCTCCGCACCGGATCGCTGTCTTTTTCAGCCAGGTTTGGCTGGAGCAGCGCAGGGCTGATTTCAGAGACCCAAACTTATCAGTGGAGAGAACTACATACAGTAAGCGGTGTTCGGCTTCACATCTGTTCTACCTCTATTCCTTTCAGTCCTCTGGGTGTAGATGAAAAGATGGAAATTAAACAAGAGCAGCAACTACTATCATCAAATTTAAAACAATCAAAAACTTTAAAAGCAAGAACTCCAGGGAGAGGTGCCATTCTTTAAAATAATGTGAGTTAAGAAATCCAGTCAGGACTGGCCTGTGAAAGATTCAGGGTTTGTTTCGGCTTCAGTTCTGTAGACTCAGACATCGGTCTTGGACTGGTGGCAGCCCTTTGGGTCGTCCGGCCTTATGACATGCCGGCGTTAAAGACACTTTTCTGTACCACGCAGGCCAAGGTTCCTCTGGATAAATCAACATTTTCTATTTTCTTTAGAAGTTGGCAGCTTTAGGGTCTCACAAAACCTGGCCTAGAGACTAGAAGGGCAAGGAAGGAGGAAAGCAAGCTACGGGCTAGTGAAGTTCATTTCCCCAGAGATGGATCCCAGCCACTTCTTCCAGTTTGCGACTCCAGTCCAAAGTGCACCTTCAAGCTCTTTTCTTTTTAGGCCCACGTTTTTTGGAGTCAGTACAAACTAACACTGACGCCAGGGAGAATAGAAGGAAGGAAACTTGTGGCGTTCCTGGTCCGGTTTTCTAAGCCCCCATCCAACTGTGGCCAGGAAGGCTACGTCACTTTTTTGTTTCTAGACTTGGTAGCAGTCTGAGAGCCGCTGGGAATAGCCAAACTTAACTCTAACTTTTTTGGGGACCCATAAACTAAAGCCCATTTCCTCCCTACCGGGCTTAAAGGGGCCTTAGCCCAGGGCTCCCTCTTCGAGCTCCCAGTCCAGCCAGCCGCGAGGGGGTGGGGGCGGCTGCTGAGGACCTGACGCAGGCAGAGTGACCACTGACGTCAGGGGCTGCTGGCCGCGGGACCCTAGCCTGTCCGCAGGTTTCCTGCTGGGGCTTCGTTAATTTTCCTTCCCGCACTGGGCGAAAAGTAGAAAAGAAAGCAGACTGCTCTGGCTGCAGGTTCTACCCACCTTTTCTTTGGGAACGTAGCAGGAAAGAAAAGAGAAAGAGACTCGGTTTTTCAAAACCTCGAAACTTAACTTTTCCTCTCTGCACAAGTAGGTATGAAACTCACTTTCTACCTGTTTGTGGGAATACTGGGTGGAAGTACCAGTCTTTGTACATGTGGAAACCTCTTCGCTTCCATTTCGCGATGGACCCAGCCTCGCGGACTTTAGCGCCCCTATAAACCCAGAATCTACTTCTTTACTCTTGGTCCATCTTCTTTGCCATTCAGTCAGATCTTTAGCTGGCGCTCCTACACTGTTATGGTTGATCAATAAAAAGAATAGCCTCCAGTCAAGGTTATCAGGCCAGCCGGGCAGTCCAGCTTCAGGAATAGAACTTTTTATTCACAACATCCAAAGTAGTTTTTTTTTTTTTGTAAAAGCTTTTATAATAGCTAGAATAAAACAGAATCCTACACAAGTTAAGCAGCAATTTTAAAAATTCCACCCGTTCTGGTCCCAGGACCGGTACGTTTTCAGCTTTGCACAGGCAGTCACCGAGAGGTAGACTCTCTCTTGGGCTCTTTCCTCGGGTGAGAAGGGGAGGAAATCACGCCATTCATTATGCGGTTCCACAGGTGACAGTGAAGTGATTTTTTTTGAAAAATAATTCACTGAAATTAGAATAAAATATAAAAACCTACACACACAAACTCACACACGAATGAAAAGGTGCAATTTGCAAATCCAAATGATTTGAATATTATTTGGCATAACGAATTTCTTTGAAATTAGATAAATGAATGTTAAACTCCTTTGGAAAACCTTATATATAAAAAGACAACTTACATGAATCCTTATGTATAGCAGGAAACTAGCAGTTCTTGAAAACATAGAATTATTCTCATAATTATGAACATAAAATTTACTTATCCAGTACTCAGAATCAGAATACAAACCACTGTAGTTATAGCAATGCCCAGAAAAGTACCATGCAAGGCAAGTGATTCTAACAGAGACAATGGTCTTAGTTTTAATATTGTTGTGAAACTTCCATAGCACTATACAACGGTTTTCCTTTCCATGGTTTTATTGTGAAATACATGTTACTCAGCCAATAATTATATGGCAAACACACATATTGAGCTATAGAAATATGCAATAATTATTTTATAAAATAACCAGAACAGAACCCATACATGATTTATATATTTTTGAAGGCGAATTTTTTTGAGTTTAAGGGACCACATTAGTAAATACACAAGGTTCCACAATCATGTTCCAAATAAAGCAAAGTCTGGAATTGTGTAATACAATAATACTTGAAATTAAAAAAAAAGTTTGAAAGAAATTTTATTTAGGGCAAATAAAAATAATTGAGCAAAGACTTAAGATCAAAACTGTTTTCCTATAAAGATTGTTGCATAATTTTATACCTTGTAATACCTAATACCTAGGCTTTTAATTAAAATTCCAAAGTCATGTTAACAGGATTGGGAAATACTTGGCATTGAGGACAGCAGTTCATCACCGTCAGTAACTCTGGAGCTGTGTTGCTATTTTATGTACTCCTTTTATGTTCCATAAGTCTTTCCAGAGGGCTTTACTATTTTTAGTGCAACTGGTTGAAATTTATGGGCCTAGGATATATTCCAGACTATGTGTGCCACATTATAGCTTGGAAAAAAACACTATGTTAAAAGCCAGCTAATGTTATTAGGAGATTTTTAATCAATTAAGTAATACAGATATAAGAAAATAATTTTATGAAATTGCTAAATTTCAAAGACATTATATGTGCTTGTTGCTGTGTTCAAATAAGTGACCTATATTCAGTTTGGAGACAGTTCTTTGGAACCATGTGACTTTGGTGCTGTCTCAGTCAAGATATCACTTCTGACCTGGCAAAGTCAGTTGGCTCAACTTTCTCTCTCTCTCTCTCTCTCTCTCTCTCTCTCTCTCTCTCTCTCTCTCTCTCTGTGTGTGTGTGTGTGTGTGTGTGTGTGTGTGTGCGTGTGTGTGTTTGTCTGTAAACTTCAGTACCCTGGACAAGATGCTTTCTGCATTTTTATATGTCCCTCAAAAGAGCAAGTTGGGCTTACTATTGCTAAGTGAGTTAAAAGAAGAAAAATGTCCAGAGATAGAATTTGATTTATGAAACAAACTAAGCAAGGTAAATGCTTAAATGATTCGAACATTAATGCAGCTAACTGGCATTTTCCATGTCACATGCCTTTGTTCATGTCCTTTCTTCCTGAGAGTCACGTTTCAGAAACATGCACACCATTAAACATAGAAAGACATTAAAAGATTGTTTCCTGGTTGGAAAATAAAATACCCTTCCAAAATGTTTTGTCATTATAAACTATAAAGCATGTTTTTGTAAATCAGGGATAGAAATGGAAGGGATATTAAACTCATATCCTTAAGGATGCACATTGACCAGAGCATTCATATAAAAACAGATGTAAGATGTATCCACTATAGCCACTGACATCTATATAAATCAGAGAGACAGAGAGAGAGAGAGAGAGAGAGAGAGAGAGAGAGAGAGAGAGAGAGAGAGGCACAACAGCTTTGCTATATACTCTCCTGTTTGGGTTAGTGTGAAGAACTACATATACTGACTGTATTATTCAGTTTACAGATTCTGCAGCCATTTCTTATTACCCTCCTATCTGCTGACTATACCTGAATGGATCAATTAATTGGTTAATTAACAAAACAAACAAGCTTTAAAAACAAATTTGGTCAAAATGATAGTGACTATGGCATCTCAAAAATAATAAGTCCAAATACTTTCTTCCCTTCAGGAATATAATGGAAGAGATGAACAGCTTAAAAGTATGGTACTTGCCATAAGAAAATCATAAATAAAAACTGGTAACTTTTTTATTCTCTTTGGAAAATAATGGATACCACCTGTTTTTGTAGATAAAAAGAAGGTATGGCACAGCCTTGTTCTTTTCTTCCTTTTGCTTACCTCTACCTCCTTTGCCTTTATTTTAGTCTCCACCCCTCTCCCTGTTTCTTGTACTTGTACTGGAAATCCAGGCAATACATACTTTTGAAAAGACCATTCTCAGGAGGACAACAATGGCTTAAACAGTTTGCCACCTGAATCTTTGCCAGAACATTGTCTATTGGGAGCAGGTTTTGTTGGAATGCCCAGGTGCAGTCAGTTGGCTAGCACAAGCTCCCATGGATGGGCCTAAACTCTATGAATGTGAGATTCAGAGATGTTCTACGGCTTTCAGATTCCTGGATCCCATTCTCATGTTGAGTTGGACCAAGCAAAACCCCAATTCTGACAATTCCTAGCAAATATTTGTGAAAGGATATATCCATCAGTCACCAGGGTATCTACACTTGCAGAATGTGCAACATTCTTCTCTTCCTTACTGCTTTTAGATCTCAATACAGATTCTTTTGTTACTAACAATTCCCTTTCTCGCTCTTATTATTTGTTTGTATTCATTTTAAAGTGTTTTTTTATGAAAGTGTCAGCATATTGACTTTTTTATGTGTGAATTTCCAATCTGCTCTGAGATATTAAACCATGTTTTTCTTTTTCCAGAGACAGACTCAATTCTTTGGCAGTGTTTCCCAGGAAAAATTTAAGCTCTAATGACATCTAGTAGTCACCCCATGAAACCAAGGAATAATTATTCATGCTCATTGAAGCTGGCTGTATTTAATTTCTATGAAGTTCTAAATAGGACTCACCTATACCTAATACAAGAAGCAGAGAAAGCCAGTTGACATATTATCCAGATTCTTGTTTTCCCTCCTCTGTTGTACTCTGAATTCACTGGAAGTGCTGCAGACTGGACCACTCTGATGCCTACTTGATTGACAGCTCTTAGCATAAGAGGCTTCTAGCAGGTGCGCAGTGGTTTTGAAGAGCTGATTTTGTGTGTGTTCTAAATTATTTATATGTGACTTTTCTCACTTATTTCTTTCTTTTATTTATTTATATTTAATGTCATGTGCATGTGTGCTGTTTATCTTGCAGGAATGCCTGTGTGCCACATGTGCGCCTGGTCCCATGTGACTGGAGTTACTGATGGTTGTGAGCTGCTGTGGGGGTGCTGGGAATCAAATCCAGGTTTTCTGCAAGATCAGCCAGTGCTCTTAACCCCTGAAACATTTCTACATCCCGTCTTCACCTCTTTACTAAAAAAATTATTCTGAAAAAATTTTCAACATATCTGAAAGCGGAGAGAATAAGGTAACAAACTATCATTCATTGGTAATATCCATCACCTTCTGATCTGTCTAATGGAGTTTATAGTTCTAGTCAGTGCTCTCCTCGAGGATTATTTTGAATTGCATAATTTTAAATACCATAGTGTTTAAAAGTAAATATTTATTACTTACCTAATAGGTAGTTATGTAGGTAATGTAAAACAGAGGTTTTTTTTTGTTGTTGTTTTTTTTTTTTGTGATGGCAGCTAGTGTGTTTTACAGAAGCATTCCCAACTTGAGCTTCTGGATTCTCTCACTCTTTTTAAGCAAAGAATCACTTAAAGACCTTATTAGCCCTGGAATCATGAATCACTGTGCTACTTCAGTAGAAAAGAATATTCCAGTTGATTATCATCATAATCAATGAAAATGGGAGTGTGAAGTGGAAACTCTGATAATCTCCAGGGTCCAGTAGTAATAAAGGACTCAGAATTATTCACCCAGAAGTTTTTGAGTTTGAGACATGTTAACTAAGAATTTTCTTTTAGAATTGAACTTGTGCTGATGTAGAAAGAACTATTGTATCTGGAAAAACTATCATTGAGAAACCACTGGATTTTAGTATCAAAACATCTCTGGTAACCTGTAAATTACTAATACAATAATAAACTTGAGTTTGTGTGATTTACACATAATTTATAAGATTGTGGGGTTTTTGTTTATTTATTTCTGTGTGCATTGCCATGAGCATGTCATAGCACACATGTGAAGGGTTATGTGGATAAAGATTGCAGCACTATAAGAATTTATCTTAGTGCTTAATGTTATCATATATGAAAGTTTGAGTCCTACCCTATAACTAGTAGCTTATGGTAGTAATATTTGTGATTCCTTTTGGCTCAGAGAAGATTTCTTTATCTTTTAGGTATGAGACTTGTATGAAGTTTGACTTAAACCTGTTTGGCAGTATAGGCTTTGGAGTTTCTGGATTAGGTATTTTCTCTTTTAGAAATGGTTTCTGTCTGCCTATACAAAGACAATAACACCTATTGGCTAGTGGTATACATTTGCTATGTTTGAGGAAATCTTCACTTGTAGCATAGTCTCCTTTAAATTTAATTATCCAATCTATGTGAAGAAAATTAACATATTCAAAATATATCAAGAAATATAATTTGGTGATCATTTGACTTATACCTTCTGTGAAAATATGCTAGCTATTTGTACATATTACAATGTAATTTATTGTGCCTTTCTCAGTACTGGAAAGTGGTGACACCGTATGTGGTTTTATTTTAACACTGGAGCTTTCAACCTCTCATTCACTCTTAAAACACATATCTGTTAAGGCTCTCTATGTGTCAGCATCTCTTTTAGGATCAAGATGCAGTCAAAGTTCTTTATGCTGCTTGCCTTCCAGTGAGCAGATAAACTTTGGAAGGATAATAAGGAAGCAAACTTCAGGTAGCTGTAAGTCCTGTGTGAAAACTGAACACAGCCATGAGATAGAGAGGACCTGGGGGTGAGGGGGCTGACATTGGCAGCAGTTGCTTTTGTGAAGGCAGGGTGGTTAGCTGAGACTAAAGTCATCTGAAGAAACAAGACAGGAAAAGGCCAAGAGATGAATGAATCTAACCATGAAAAGTAAATGTAAAAACTCCAGGTAAAAAAAAATAGCTTAACATGCTTTAGTTAAATCATCAATTTATTAATCCAAACAAGTATTTCTGAGAGTCTATTTTGTGCCAAGTGCCATATATTCAAGGATGATGACAAACAGTGAGCAAAACACACACTTCGGGCTCCAGATATCATAGGGTTTATATTCTGATGATTAAAAAAAGAGAATGGTGGTAGAGAGAGAGAAAGGGATGGAGAGAAAAAGGCAGAAAGAGGGGAAGGAGGAAAGAAGGAAGGATAAAAGGCATGCAAAGTATTAGATAATGAGAAGCAAATTAATTCCAAGTGAGATTGAACAATATGATAGACATATTTTAGTGAGGTATCTGAACTTGACGGACTAGAGAATGCCCTTCTGAATGATTGATCTGTACTATAATAATAGGGTGACCACATGGGGCTTACAATACTTTGACAGTCCCAATTGCACATTACAACATAGCAAACTAGACCAACAAGAACACATGACTATGTGAAGCATTCTGTGATCCTACCGTTTTCCCCTTAACTCATTACTGTGTATGTGAAGGCACATAACTATAGTTATTGGAACTTACAAATAAAGGAAATAACACATTTTATCATCACTAGCAAATTATATGTGTCTTTTCCCACCCCAGTTTTGGGATATTGAGACTAAAAACAGCTGTTATAGTTGGTGGGAATATATGGCAGAATTAAGAGGTTCTACTTAATGTAGAATGGTTTAAATAACAATGACTCTTAAGGTTAAATTATGAAGTATACAAATTAATATGTATTTGAGCAATCCTACAATTGTCTTAGCTCTTTGTTTTTTTAATTAAAACCATGGATCCATTATAGAGCATATTTTATGGTATTTTGCAATATAAAAAATATTGTAATACTGGCTTACTTTATACAATGAGAAAATGCTAATCAAGATTCTCATACTACAAAGATTAGAATTCTATTTAAAGTAGTACTATAGGATATGATTTCTAAGTGTGAGTGGTTCTGAAATGAGAGGGCACATGCATTGCTGTCTCTGCATCTGTTCCATGGGAGCTTCTCTTTTCCTTACTTACAGTCCCTGCTTCACTTACTGTCAATCATAGCTCCCTTATCCTTTCCATTCTCACTACTAAAATGAAACATGGTCTTGAGATACATACTCACTGTATAGGTAATACATTGTATTATAAGAATTAATCTCTTTATTTAATAAATATGAATTAAATTCATAGGAGATTAAATATTGAATAAAATGAGCAAAAAAATCTTGCTAATGTGGAAATTTTACTCAAGGGGAACAGTTATGAAACTAAGTAAGTTACATGTAACATGATACTTAGATAATCATAAGACCTATGTTTCACAATTAATTGTGAAACCTATTATTAGGAAAGAAACAGGAAACTCTAGGAAAAGCTCAATGTAGCAGGAACATTTGAGATAACATTTATTTCTGAGAGGTCATTTAGAGAAAGGACTGTCTACACATAAACAAGAGTTGTGTGAATCTGAAGAAGAATGAGCAAAGAACAGGGCAAGTTAGAAACATTGAGGGAGTTTTCAGGTTGGAAATAGTTTGGGTACAGATATGGAATGTGCTATGCACTTTCATGTGTTGGATCCTAAGTTCCCAGATAATGGCACTCTTTTGGGAGATGATTAGGGGGAACTTTAGTAGTGGAATCTGATGGAGACAGTAGGTTATTGGAAACATACCTTTGACAAACATAGCTGGTCTCCTGTTCCTTTCTCAATGCATTCTGGCTAATATGGTGAGTAGCTGCTGTCACATGCTTTCCCTACCAGGATGTTCCAGCTCATCACATGCACAGGATCAATGAAACAAGGACTATGGACCTCTGAAGTGATGAGCTATATATCCCATCTGTAAGATGTTCATGACACAGTTTTCTCCAAACTGCTTCCTACTATTAGTTGGGTGAAGTAATTTTAGGGTTCATGGAGACCTTTCCGGGGCTCTTGTTCCATCAAACCACATTAGCCTGGAAGGAATCCACAAGATTTCATCTTCTACGGAAACAAAAGCAGAACCTCTTTTCCAAAATAACATATCCTTAGATTCAAATTTTGAAGTCAAGATAACTTTAAAATATATATGTTGGTTTAACTTAGCAGCCTGTACAATGAAATATCTCTCTGTAGTTAGTTCATTCACAGTCAAGAAATTCAAAGAAAACACAATAAAATACATAATCCAGATTCTCTGTATATACTCAATCTTTATATAGCTTATTTTTAACTCTTTTACTTTTTAATATTTATTATCTTTACTCCTTTGATCTATGACTTTCTGTACTCCTTTTTCTCTCTCATAAGTCCATGTACATCTATCCAGCTCTGTGACCCATTTAGAGGTCTTTATTGTCTGAATCTGTCTTTACTGTGTATCTGAAATCCTTTTCTGACAGGGAGTGCTTTTTTTTTTTTTTTTAAAAAAAAAGGTAAGCAGTGTGGTTGCTGCAACTCTGGTTGCTGGCTCCACCTCTCTTGGCACAGGCACATTTACCACTAGCTCTGTGAGTCATGTTCACTACCCCAGTTCCACAGTGGGCCTATGTAGCCACCATTAAGCAACTTGCCATATTCTGCTCACAAACTCCAAAAGTGCAGGACCTCCCAAAAGAGCCAGAGCCAGCAGTCTCTTAAAGAAACCATGCAGTTCTTACTGCTAATGCTGAGTCTGGAAGTCTTCTTCTAAAAGAGCTGTGTCTCTGCTCACCACCAACAAGCAGAGCCTATCTGAAAAAAATGCAACTATCAAGAAACTGTGCTAGGTTCCCGTTTTTGTGGGTCTAGAAGCCCCCTCTAAGCTCTTTTAGGTCTTATGTGGATTCATACCCCAGGTGATGGGTGTCATAGGCATCATCTGTAAGCGGAGACTGCTCATTAGTTTCCTGGCTTCCCAGACCCAAATAATCACACAGAAACTTTATTAATTACAAGACTGTTTGGCCAAAGATTTAGGCATATCCTAGCTAGGTCTCATATCTTAAATTAACCCATTTTATTAATCTGTGTATCACCATGAGGCTGTGGCCTACTGGTAAGGTTCCAGTGGCATCTTTCTCCTTTAGCAGCTACATGGCATCTCTCTGACTCTGCCTACTCTCTATATCTTTGTTTGGATTTCTCACTTGGCTTTATTCTGCCCTGCTATAGGCTGAATCAGCTTCTTTATTAACCAATGGTAATAAAACATATTCACAGCATACAGAGGGGAATCCTACATCAAGTCATTAATATTTCATCTTGAGAATTCTCTCTTTAGTTTTCTGCATTAATGCTTAGCTTTTTTAGTTCTTTGTATTTTCTAGACACTAAACTTCTGTTAGGTGTGCAGTTGGTGAAGATATTTTCCCCATTATGTGGGCTGCCTTTTCACTCAAGAAATTGTGCCCTTTGATAATATAGAAACTTTTCAGTCTTATGAGTTCTCACTTATTAATTGTGGGTCTTTTGTCTATACTGCTGGTGTCATATTTAGACAGTTCTCTTTATGTTAGTAAGTTTAAGCATACTATTTATTTTATTCTTTATCAGTTCCAAGGATTCAGGTCTAGGTTATATTATGAACTGAGTTTTCTAAATTTATCTGTGATTTTTGTTATATCTTACTATCAACTGAGTTTGTATTTTTTCTTGTTTTTCTAAAATTTTGAGTTGCATTAAGTCATTTATTTATACTCATTCTGGTTTATAATTGTAGGCAATTAGAGCCAAAAATTCCCTGTGTGAGGATATTTTTAACGTTTCCTAGAGGTTTTGTTATGTTATGTCTTCATTTAGTTTCAAGAATTTTTTTATTACTTCTTTGGCCCATTCTTAATTCAGTAATGAGTTTCTTAATATTAATGAGTCTGTGTACTTATTAGAGGCTGTTTTTTGCTGTAAACTTTAGTTTTCATTGCATTATATATAGAGAGGCTACACAGTTATTTCAATCTCCTTAAATTTGTAAAGATTTCCAGGATGTGGTTTATTCTTGAGAAACTTCTGCTGAATAAACTGCTGAGTAGAACATATATTTTTTGATTTTTGTATGGTATATTAGGTAGATTTTTGGTAAGTTGTTTGATGTATAAAATAATTTAATTCTCATGTTTCTCTGTTTAGTTTTGTTCAGATGATCTGCCTAATGAAGAAATTGGTATATTGGGAAAACCTACCATTGATGGGTTGGTGTTAGTATCTATCTTTTATTCCAGCAGTGCATTTTTGTGTGCTAGTAAAATTGCATGAAACATTTTTTGGTGCATACATGGTTAGAATAGCAATTCTTTTTTAACTCTTCCTTTGTTCTTCTCCATCTCTTCTGATTAGTGCTAGTTTGAAGTCTATTTTGTCAGCTATTAGGATAATGGTGACTGCTTACTGACTGATCCCATTAGATTGGAGTACTTCTGCACATCCTTTTAGTTTAAGACTTCTTATTTATTATTATTTGTTGTTGGAGGCTACTTGTTCACTTCTTGGCCAATCAGACTCCTGTAATAATCACATAGAAATTATATTATTTGTAATACTATTTGGCTAATAGCTTAAGCATATTGCTACATAGCTCTTATATCACTGGTTAATTCATTTCTATTAATCTATTTATCTCCACGTGGCTGTGGCTTATCAGGTAAAGTTCTGTCCAGCATCTAGCATCAGTCTCCAGGGAAGCTACTGACTCTGTCTTCTTTCTCCCAGCATTCAGTTTAGTTTTCCCTGCCTAGCTCTACTCATCTCTATCACAGGCCAATGCAGAATCTTTATTCATTAACCAATAAGAACAACACATATACAGAAGGACTTTCTACATCATCTCCCCTTTTCTGTCTAAATAAATGGAAACATTTTAACTTTAACGTAGTAAAATTACATATAACAAAACAGGTATCAAGTAAGAATTATAGTTACAATATTTATATCTACTTTATCTTTTATCACAACTAAGGAAAACCATAACTATCTATTTTTCAACTCCATCAAAGACTCCAGAAGGATATAATATTACCTAAGTAAACAGGAAGTGCATTGTAAGCTACTTCCAAAACTCTAGAATTGACAAAGACATTTTACTGCCTGAACAGTCACCCAAAGTTCTTCTGTAATGTTACAGGCACCCATCTTCAGTCTACTGGTATCCTGCAGACTTTTCCATGAGGCAGGAAATGTAAAAAACAGTTCCACCTATTTTAGCAGTTTGTCAGTCACTTTCTTCTGTGTCCTGAAGAATGCCTGGAAGATTCTTTCATGAAGCAGGAACCTGAAGGACTGTCTCTCCTTCTTTAGGTAACTTCAGCAGTCATTTTTCTGCATGTCCAGTTCATACAGCATAGCCTCAAGCAGTCCAGGCAAGAGCAGTTTCTTGCCCAAATGGCTAACAAACTCCATACGGAATATCTTTGTTGTCCATCATCTTCTTGAAGTAGATTGGTGCTGCCAAGAGCAGATGTGTCTCACTGTCATGAAAAGTCAAAAGTTATTAAAACATTTTAAGTGCCATTCTCTGTAGTCTTTGAAAGGTTTGAAGAATGCCTATCCATCTGAAATACATCTCTGTACATCTAGAAAACCAAAGTAACATGACTATAAGCTTGACTATTATAGATGACTATCGTTTAACCTGTATTTATTAATTATTATTACATTTTTTTTATTTTTCCATTCAAAAATTTCCACTTCCTCCCCTCCTCCCATTCCCCTCTTGTTCTCCCACTCCCCCCTCCCTCCTCCTCCAGTCTTAAGAGAGGGCAGGGTACCCTGCTCTGTGTGAAGTCCAAGGCCCTCCCCCCTCCATCCAGGCCTAGGAAGGTGTGCATAAAAAAGGACTAGGATCCCAAAAAGCCAGTACATGCAGTAAGAACAAGTCCCAGTGCCATTATCAATGGTTTCTCAGTCAGCCCCCATTGTCAGCCACATTTAGAGAGTCCAGTTTGATCACATGCTCGTTCAGTCCCAGTCCAGCTGGTCTTGGTGAGTTCCCATTAGATCAGTCACACTGTCTCATTGGGTGGACCAACTTCCTTTTTTATCTTCTCCTTCCTTCTCTTCAACTGGACGTTGGGAGCTCAGCCCAGTGCTCTGATGTGGGTCTCTGTCTCTATCTCCATCCATCGCCAGACGAAGGTTCTATGGTGATATTCAAGATATTCATCAGTGTGGCTATGGGACAAGGCCAGTTCAGGCACCTTCTCCTCTACTGCCCAACGACCTAGCTGGGGACATCCCCGTGGACACCTGGGAACCCCTCTAGAGCCAAGTCTCTTGCCAACCCTAAAATGGCTCCCTTAATTAAGATAACTTCTTTTCTGCTCCTATATCTGCCCTTCCTCCATCTCAACCCTCCCACTCCCCCAAGCTCTCCCCAATCCCCCTTTCTCCTTCCCCCGTCTCCACTCCCACCCCCATCCCCATGCTCCCAATTTTTGCCTGACGATCTTGTCTGCTTCCAGGAGGATCTATATCTGTTTTTCTTTGGGTTCACCTTATTATTTGGCTTCTCTAGGCTTGTGAACTATAGGCTCAATGTCCTTTGTTTATGGCTAGAGTCTGCTAATGAGTGAGTACATACCATACATCTTTTTGGGTCTAGGTTATCTTACTAAGGATAGTGTTTTCTATTTCTGTCCATTTGCATGCAAATTTCAAGATGTCATTATTTTTTACCGCGGAGTAGTACTCCAATGTGTATATGTTCCACACTTTCTTTATCTTCTTCTACTTCTTCTGGATTAGGGTGTTCAAGTCTTTCTGTTGCATGTTCGCTGGATTCTGGTGTTATCATGTTGCTTTTCAGGTTGTTGGAGGAATTTTTGTATTGGCGCCTGGCCATCTTTTTCTTCAAACGGGGTCAGGAGATTCTTGGCATCATGGTCCAATCATTGCTTTGGCTAACTGTGTACTTGGGGTTTTTTGTGGTCTGCCCTCTCTTAGGTCCCCTCAGCACTGGAGTTGGCTCTCAGATCCCCTCTACCCTGTAGTAGTCTTTTGGTGAATCTAAGGACCCCGCAGATGAACAGGAGTGCTTGGTGGCAAGATGGGATGGGTAAATAGCAAAAGCTAGTAGCTGCGGAGAGGCCCCACTGATGGCCAGGAATGTTTAGGGAATTGGAGCGGGCCTGTACTCCATTCCCGAGCATCTGGCCGGCCGGGTGGGCACACACTTACCCCTCTGGATGGATCTCCTCAGTACAGGAGCAGGGCCTCTTGCTGGCCAAGGACCTCACAGACAAAAGGACAGGCTTGGTAGGTGCAGGGTCGTGTGGAATAAAGAAACCCTTGCAGCATTAGTACTCACCATTGGGTCCCCAGACCCTCAGTCTCGAATCAGGCTGAGTTGGGGGGGTCCTAGGACCCCACAGATGGAAAGGGGTGCTTGGGGGCAAGCTGTGATGGGAAAAATGGAGAAAGCCAGTAGCCGGGAAGAAGCCCCGCTGAATGGCCAGAAAGTTTAGGGAACTGGAGAGTGCCTGTACTCCATTCCCGGAGTGTCCAGCCGGCTGGGCAGGCACACATACCCCTCTGGATGGATCTTCTGGTACAGGAGCAGGACCTCTTGCTGGCCAAGGACCTCGCAGACAAAAGGGCGGGCTTCTTCATTACATTTTAAAATGAGCTGAACAGATACAATACCTTAATCAAGACCATAAATATATATACACAGTATAATAAAATTGACCTTAAATTTGTATCAATAAACCAAGATCCATACCAATGCAAAGTATTCACCTCTACAGCAATTATTTATTATTATTATTATTATTATTATTATTATTATTATTATCATTTTGATTTTTGAGACAGGGTTTCTCTATCACCCTTGCAATTTTGGCTTTTTTGAGATAGAGTGTAGCACTGTCTGTACTGGAACTAACTCTGTAGACCAGACATGTTAACCTTAATTAACCACACAGAATGTGTGCCTTTCTTTTTTTTTTTTTTGTTTTTTGTTTTTTGTTTTTTTGAGACAGGGTTTCTCTGTAGCTTTGGAGCCTGTCCTGGAACTAGCTCTTGTAGATCAGGCTGGCTTGAACTCACAGAGATCCTCCTGCCTCTGCCTCCCAAGTGCTGGGATTAAAAGCATGCGCCACCACCACCCAGCAGAAGCTGTGCCTTTCTTTAAAGCTGTGTTTCTATTTTTTTATTCTTGTAGACAACAGATAGATGGGTTTTGTTTCGAGTAGTTCAGTCAACTTTTGTCTTTTTATTGGCAAGCTGAGGTTGGTAATATTTAAAGTTATTACTGAAAAGTGTGTATTGAAGTAGTCTATGTGTTGTTGGTCATTGGTGTTGTTTGTGTTCTCAATGACATTGTGTTCTAGTAACTATAGCTTTGTATTTCTTTCTACAGTCTTTTGGCTATGTTCATTCCTCTCTTCAGCCCAAGCAAAATATTTCCTCCAGTATTTTCTTGAGGTTTGGTCTATTGTACAAAAATAATTTTAGGCATTTTATATCATTGAATATTTTTATTTTTCTAATAATCATGGTAGATAGTTTTGTTGGATATATTAGTCTAAGTTGGATGCAGTGGTCTTTTAGGAACTGGAATGCATTGATTTAGCCTCTTCTGGCTGTCAACATTTTTATTGAGTTATTCTGATGGGATTTCTCTTTTATATATAATTCGTGTTTTTTTTCTCTTGGAACCTTCATTACTCTCTTATGTATAATCAGTGTTTTAACTATGATTTGCTGTGGGGATTTTCTTTTCTGGTCTTATCTATTTGGTATTCTGTGTGCTTCTTGTAACTATATGGATGTATTTTCCTTAGTCTCTCTAGAGAAATATTTTCTCTATAATCTTGTTGATGACCTGGTCTATGCCATTTATCTGAAATTTTTCTCCCTCATGTAGTTTTATAATTTGAAGATTTGGTCTTTTCCTTTTATTTTCCATTTCCTGTTTCTTCTTTTCCTATGTTTCAAAACCTCTTAATATTATGTGCTTATTTCTTTGAGATCCACTACTTTATCTTCCAGCTATGATATTTTCTCTGTAATCCTTTCCTTGGAGAGTTTTCAATAACATTGAATATTGGGCTTTTTAATTTCTTTTTCAACATTGTTCTTTTTTCTTGTCTCTTTATTAAACTCCACTTTATTTTTTTAAATATTTATTTATGTATTTATTTATTTATTTGTGGTTTTTCAAGACAGGGTTTCTCTGTAGCTTTGGAGCCTGTCCTGGAACTTGCTCTGTAGACCAGGGTGGCCTCAAACTCTCAGAGACGCCTGTTTTTGCTTCCTGAGTGCTGGGATTAAAGGCCTGCACCACCACTACCCAGCTAAACTCCATTTTAAAATACGGTATTAGCTTCAGCAGTTCCATCAGTTTTTGTGTTTTCTTGGGCATCACTCAGGTCTTTATTCTCTTCAAGTTCATTCTCTTTAAATTCATTGATCTGGTTCTTTGTGTCCTCTTTAAACTCCTTGAAGTCTTTGGTGACGTTTATGATTGTTCTTTAAATCTTGTGTACTTAGTTTCACCTTGGTAATTCTCACTGGTAGATATTTCTATAGGGCTGATGGATTTTGGAGGGTGTGGGGGAGATGCTACCTTGATCTTATAAAAAGATCTAGGTGCGTTCAGGGTGGTATGGCCGTGGAATTACACATGTTCTGGATTACAGTCCATTTCTATGCAGATGGTTCCCTAATATAATGCTGATATATGATTTGTTATACACAGGAAAGCTTCCGATTTTCAAAAAACAATGTTGTAGCACCAACTGACAGTCAATATCAAGAAAAAGCTGCAATAACTTTAAAGCACAGCTTGATCACACATAGTTCTAATTCCATGTTAATAGATGTACTTTTCAGAAATGAACTAATGCTAATTGCATGTCTGTTCTACATTCTATTCCTGTTGGGATTTGCTACATAAAGTCTTGTGTTTTCTAAACATCTGGATCTCATTCAATAAATTCAGCCTCTTGTTGGTACTGGAAAAAAAAATCTAGGTGTATGGGTCTCTCTTATTAGTTTTGTGTCTAATAGAGGCAGAGAAGTTTGGGACAAAAGAGGAATGTGGGTGTTGTAGTGGATCTAGAGGTTGGGAATGACTTAGGTAACATGAAGTGTCCACACACCTTTGTTCAAACCTGGAATTTGGGGGTAGATCTGGGAGTTATAAGGAGGGGAGAGTCAGACAGATTCACTTGCCTATACCCTGGAAAAGGATATGCAATATCTTGGATAGATTTTTCTGTTCTGATCATAATTTTTTCTATATCATATATAAATATTTTTTACTTAAATCTTATGTTTTCTCTTTATGTACTGATAATTTCTATTCCTTCTTTCTTCCCTTATTCTGTCTTTGCACTGACCCAGGTTGAACTTTTTAACTGCACGTCCTTGGCACAGATTAATGATGAAGACTATATTTACCCATTTTGAGTCCAAGTAAATTGTAAAATATATTGTTATTGAACATGTATTTACTATGTTTAGTAAGAGCATATCAAAACCTCTAGAGATGAGAATCCCAGCTTATCAGGTCTACTTATCAATGTCTTGAGTATGGTAGATGACCCAGATTCTGATTTACTTAAAATCTTAATAGGAAATATGTTTACGTAGTAAGTGCCAGGACAGGGTCCGAAGCTACCCAGAGAAACCCTGTCTCAAAAAACCAAAAAAGAAAAGAAAAGAAATATGTTTAGAAATATCAGCAATAAATGTGTTAAGAACATTTTGAAATAGGTTTTTGTTAGCACATATTTAATTTCCTTTGGGTAGTAGAATTGTTGGTTGGCATAACAAATACAGATTTAATATGGCAGAGACTTCAAAACCTGTGCCTTTTAAATTCATTCTTTTCTTAATTATTAGAGCATTTTATTGGAAATCTTGGCTTTTAAGTTGACACATGGGCCATGTGGGGTTGATAGTCACAATCTGCCGATTTTCCCCCTTTAAAATTGTTTTATATGTTATTTGAGAATTGCAAGGAAAAACAAGAGAAAAAAGAAAACAAGGCAGTGGTGGCACACATCCCAGCACGCGGGAGACAGAAACCGGCAGATCTCTGTAATTTCGAGGCCAGCCTGGTCTACAGAGAGTGTTCCAGAGAGCTAGAGCTACCTGGAAAAACCCCTCCTCAAAAAAATCAAACAAAAAGAGAGAGAACTATAGACATGATACATTTTTAAATATATTTTTTATTGATTCTTTGGGAAATTCACATCATGTACCACAATCCTTCTCATTTCCCAGTACCTCCTTATCTTAGCCTCACCCTACAGCATCTCCCCCAAAGAACACCCCCTAAATTAATTAAAAACAAAACAAACAAAAAAGTCACCTCACTCCTTCATCCTTCCCTCCTCTCTAACATTTCTTCATTTGTCTTAGCGGCACTGGGAGCTATGGTGTGTCAGACAGGCATAATATATATTTTGACCCTATCCTTTCCTCTACCTTAATGTTTTCCAGATCCTGCACTACTTCCCACTCACCCAACTTCACATTCTTTCTTTTTTAAAAACCATCCCCTAATACACACATACACCAGAATGAACAAAACAGAACTGCCTCCCACACTCAGAAAAAATCTTCAAGGACTCTGATTTATATTGAATATCTTGTCAGGAGAATGGGAACTTTCCTGGAGTGTGGTTCATATACCAAGAGTCACTCCATTGAAGAAAACCAATTTTCAATCATTAATTGTGAATTGCATCCTAGCTAGATTGGACTTTTGTGTCACTTGGCTTGAACTTGTGTAGGTCTCATGCCTGCTTTAAGAGCGTCTTTGAGTTTATATGTTATGTATCTCTTGTATTTTCAAAACACTGTCTCCTTAAAATCATCCACCAACTCTGGCTCTTCTAATCTTTCTGGGCCCTGAGTTTTGAGGAGAGTATAAAGGCATCCCATTTAGGGCTGAGCACTCTAAATCTCCCCCTCTCTGCAAACTGGCCCATTGTGGATCTCCATGTCAATTACTATCTATTGAAAGAAGCGGCTTCTCTGAGGAAAGACACACTGGTCTATGGGTAAAGCAACATGTCTTTTGGAGTTGTGTTATTTCTTTGTTCACTTAACAGAGTAATAGTAGGTTTTCCCCTAGGGCCCATAACTTATTTAGTCTCAAGTTCTTGGCCTCAACAACAGTGTCTCTTATGGTGTAAAGTTAATACTCATTCCTAGGAGTCTGACCTTTTATCTCCCCAAGTCATTTGAATTAGATACTTTAGTTTTCAACCACTCAGTCACAATTATTAGTCATAGACTGTGTCACAGCCAGTCAGCCTCAAGGGACAACCAAGTTTAGTTCATTTAGTATCAACCTAAGACACAACTCTTGCTATAGTTCCCATAGTTGTGCAAGGAAAATAGAGGATTTAACTATTCAATTATCGAAAATCATTCCAGCCTGGGCCTGCCTGCCTGTTTGTGTGCAAACATATATAAAATTGCATATATTCTTTGTCCGCCTATTTATTACTGAAAAACGAGAGAATGGGTGTGACATTCAAACAATACAAATCTAAGAAATGGAAAATAAGGGTTTCCCCTGACTCAAGAGTTCACACATTTTTCCCAAAGGCCATCACAAGTGACATTTTCAAATACTATTCTTTCTTAAAATTTCTATTTACAACAATCACATATTTGTTTTTGTGTATTGTGTTCTATTAAACAGCTCAGATGTATTTGGTTCTTTATTTTCACCTGAATGTGTTCTTCTAAACAAGGCATAAAAGACCAGCTTTTTCTCAATGCTGCATTTCACTGCAGCATGGCCTTTGGTATGGTTGTACACATTTTGATTTGTTTACAAGATTGCATTTGTTTAGTTTTAGCTTTCAACTACATTATTTTTAGCTGACAAGTGAAAACTGTGTTAATGGTGCACACAAAGAGCTTATATACCCATATTGTGCTAGGATCTAATCAACCTAATTAATGTATCTATAGTCTCATGTACTTACCTATAGATTTAAGAACAGTCACAATCTAATCTCTTAGAAATTTTCTAATAAATGTACATATTTTATAGTTTTTGCCTACATAAGAATCCTCATTTTCAGTTAAAAAATCATTTTTTGCCATTAAAAATAGTATTGTGGTGATCATTCCCAGAAATATAAGATTGTAATTACTAATCATTAGACACCCCTACTGTGGATTGCTATTTCTAAGCATCCAAATTTTCATAGCTATTGTCTTTCCGTGATGCTGCATCAACTTAATCTCCTGCAATTAATGTTTCAAAGTGTCCAATTTCATATTACATGTTATCAAACTTTTAATCTTTGCAGTCAGTCTTTGCAAGCAATCGCTCTTTCTACTTCTATTCTTCAACTATCTTTAATTTTCTGCGCCTTAACATAGAATAAGACATGGGAGCCTGTAATATAATATATTAGGGTTAGCCATAGTTGCAAATGTTGACTGTGTAGTCCCTTCTTGTAAGGAAGAAAGAGGAGCTTCTCTGAGCCTGCTTTCAATTTCCATGCTTCAATCCCTCTTTGCTTTAACTCTGCCCACATGCTGGTATGTGGCAGTTTTAATTGGGTATTCTGCTTTTGGAATCTCATGTAGAATGTTCATCCAACTCATTTACCACAAAATTAAAAAAAAAATGAAGAGAGTGAACACAGCCATTAGAGTTGTTGTGAATAATTTGAGTTAAATGTAAATGCAGACAGAAAACAGGAAAACTACTATTAAGTACACCTTGCCCTCCACAATAGAATGCGATACATTTTTTACAAGGTTAATTATTCCCACCATCTATCTATCTATTTAAAAGCTGTGCAATTGAAATATGAATATGTCAGGTATTTAAATACTAACTGGCTTAAAATGTACTTTATTAAAATAGCATTATGCATATTTTAAAGTTAAAATTCTGTGCTCTGTAGATGTAGAGGTAAAAACTCCCATTTATTGTCCACTGAATGTGAGGAAAATTGGATTTGTCAGGAAGCTGATTGATATCTCGAAGTGTTTTGTTTTCAGTGACTGGCACTGCCGAGTTACAACCATCTATCATCTAACAGGTAATTAGTCAGATTTCTCATCATGAGCCTTCAGTCCTGCTGTTTTATTATTGAAATACCACAAACCAGTAGGCAATTTGAATGCAGATAAAGTTCTCTGTCATGGTCTTAAGGACAAAGACAACATTTTGCAATTTAGGAGTACTGAGTTTGAATACAATTCACTGAAATGTAAGTTTGGGTCTTATATGAAAATAAATATGAAAGATTTAATTTGATACCTCATTTTTTTCTTCACAGTGAAAACTGAAAAACTGGCTGTTGATAAAAGCAACCTAGTGTTAAACATAAACTTACCTTATTGTAACATTTTACAAGGAGAATATTAAGTAGCAAACAAAGACTGCATGAAGAATAAAGTTAGGCAAAATAAAAGAACTTGGCTTTTGATAGCTTTCATCCATTTTCTAAGTTATTTTGAGATGGTGGTAATTTGCAATTTACAATAGCTAATAATATAAAAAACTTTGCAGTTCAACAAATTGTTTTCTAATCAGAAGTTCAGATATTAAAATAATTCTTACCAGTAACTGTGTGCTCATTCTGGTACATTCTTCAGGCTTCCGAAGCTGACCTCAGGCACTTTGGGATTCTCCCAGAGTCCACCTGATGTTAAGCAAATCATTTTTATTTGTTCTGTTCCAACAAGCATAGTAACTTCCTTCCATCCAGTATTGTTTTCTTGGCTTAATTAAAAATCATTTATTATCTTTCAGAAATGTGTGTCTCAAAATAATTTACTTTTCTCAGTTACCCAGAGTAGTTACCCACCACTGGGGTATAATATGTACCAGTATTTAAACTGATTTTATATGTGAATCAATATATTCAAGGTTTCTCCAATCTAAGTTAAATGATAATTTTGCTTAATACTTCATATACAACATATATACTCTAAAACAAATTAGGTCAAACTTTTTGCTGAGACAGAATTTCACTCTGTAGCCAGGGTAGTGTGGAAATCAATATGTAGCCAGGCTGGCCTGAAACTCCGGGCAGTGTTGCTGTCATAGTCTCCCTAGTGCTGTGATGACAAGCTTGAGCCACAGCAAAATCTATTTATTTAAAAAAAAAATGAAACCGTGCTGTAAAATGAAAAACCAATGGTAAGGATTTAAAAATAAAACGAATAACTTGGGAAGAGCAACATGGAGGAGGGCAGCGAAGAGAGCTGGGAAATCAGAAGCCCCACTGAACGGTTCAGCTCTGGTTGTTCACCCAAAGGAAAAGGATATTCCATGTAGAATGGGGTCTAGCAATGCAGCTGCCTAAAGTTGGGATGAAGTGACTCTGGCCACACATAGATGACACGGAACTGACTGAATTTGTTTGCACATGTAATAGGGAAAAACAATCACTAAAATATCAAGTCTATGATTTCTTGGGTATTGTTTAATAGAAAGCTCTATTTGTTTAAAAAAAAGTAAGTTGGCTGAAGTTTTATTTAAAGGAAACTAGTAAGTGATAATTTAGATGGTTGAGGATGTCACAAAAATTGTGTAACAATAATAAATAAGAGGTTAACATTAAAAAAATCTATTTATTTTTCATATTTTAGTCTTTTGTGCTTAAAAATATTTACTTATTTATTTAGCGTAGTTTAGAACTAGGTCTGCAGTGCATGCAAGGCACATGTTCTGTCCTGGAAGTTTTTAACTGTTTGAAAACTTCATACATGTGTATAAAGTGTTCTGATCAAGCTATTCCCCCATTCCCTCCCCTGCAATTCATTATTCATATCCAATTCAATCTCTTCCTCTCATATTTCCCATCACTATTCCCTCCAAGTTTCAAATACTCTTTTTGTTTAAAACCACTGAATTCACTTAGTGTTACCATATGTACATTAGTGTAGAGCAATCTGCTGGATTGTGGGTAGCTACTCAGGGGCCTGAGTCCTTGAAGACAGCTGACTCCTCCTTTTGTAGACTGCATCAATTGCCAATAGCTTCTTAGCTAGGGGTGGGATTTTTCTGACCATCTCTGTAGCCCAGGCTGGGATTTTGTCTTACTTGATCATGTACAGGCCATGTGTGCACTGTGAGGTCAAGTGTGCATAACCTTGATCTTTATCCAGTCTATAATGTTTTAGTTTTAATTCTCATGTCAGCTGGTAAGTAATGGATTTTACCAGAAAACACTCATGTAATTGACCTTAACTTTTATTATTTCATTTTATTTTACTTTTATGACTCTGGGGAGCAAACACAAGGCCTTGCGCATGGCTTGGCAAGTGCTCTTCCACAGAGCTGTGCTGCAGCCTCTCGTATCTCACTTTGCAGTACCCAAACCCTATACCTTATTTAATAAGGACAGCATCAGAAAATGGGCTAACAGTAAACTTCAACAAAAGCCTAGGGTGTTACTGTTAATTTTATTTTATTTTTCTCTGTTTGAGATGGGGTCTCATTTTGTAGCTTTGTCTGGCCAGGCACTCATTAAGTAGATTAGGCTGACCTCCAACTTTTAGAGACCTGCTTGCCTCTGCATGCCAAGTGCTGGGATTAAAAGCCTGCACCACTACACCAGGCCTCAGCCTTGGTTTAGACTTTTCATTTCTATGAGAATTAGATACTTATTTTACCTGTACAGTAGACAGTGGGTATAATGAAGCATGCAATAATTAATATAGTATGTAGTTTGTAGTGCAAATACTATAAAGTATCTTAGATTGACTTAGAATTGACTGTAATTTTATAGTAAATTTTATTGAAAAATGTCAATAAGCACAGAATATTTATATTTCTTTATATAGTACTGACTTTGGCTCAATCACTGATGTTTGCTAATTTCATATATAAGGAAATACTAATTTATTGTAAACCATGATTGACTATGATATTCTAAAGAATCCTTTTGGTACTATTATATGGAGAACAAACATTTAAGAGGGACTGTTAGATGAACAAGCTTGTTAAATAAATAGGATATCCAGAAAGACAAACATTGTATGTACTCACTCCCTAAGTGGATATTAGATAAAAAGCAAAGGATAACCAGGCTACAATACACAACCCTAGAGAAACTAGATAACAAGGAGCCATCCTAAGAGGGGGTGTATGGATTTCCCTGGGAAGGAGAATAGATGAGATCTTCTGGGTAAACTGGGGGCAGGGTGGGTGGGTAGAGGGGAGGGGATGGAGGGGATGGGAACAAGAAGGATCAGGTTGGGCAAGATAGGGCGGCACGGAGGTGAAGAGGAATGAAATGGCTGTCTTGATATAGGGGACCATTTTAGGGTTAGGGAGAAATCTGGTGCCAGAAAAACTCCCAGGAATCTACACAGATGACCCCCAGCTAAGACTTCTAGGAATAGTGGAGAGGGTACCTGAATGGTCCTTCCCCTGTAATCAGATTGGTGACTACCCTAATTGTCATCATAGAACCGTCACCCAGGCACTGATGGAAGCAGATGCAGAGATCCACAGCCAAACACTGGGCAGAGCTCCTGGAGTCTAGTGGAAGAGAGGGAGGAGGGATTGTACAAGGAAGAAGGTGGTCAAGATCGTGACGGGAGCCCACAGAGACAGCTGAGCTGATTGACAGCTAGGGAGCTTGCATGGGACTGACGTAGCCTTCTGCATGCGGGTGACAGTTGTGTAGCATGGTCTGTTTGTTCGGCCCTAGTAGTGGGACCAGGACCTCTTCCTGATTCATGAGCTGGCTCTTTGGAACCTTTTCCTCATGCTGGGGTGCCTTGTTCAGCCTTGATGCAGGGGAAGGAGCTTGGTCCTGTCTCAACTTGATATATCATGCTTTCTTGACTCCCATGGGAGTTTTTACCCTTTCTGGAGATGGAGGAGGATCAGATGGAAGGGAGTAAATGGGAGGTGGGAAGAGGAAATGGGAATAAAGGAGGGAGGGGAAATTGTGGTTGGTATGTAAAATAAATGAAAAAAAATTTAAAAAGTGGAATACCTTTTGAGCTGTTACTCAATGTAGAGTATAAGCAATTTTTCAACCTTGAATAAGAAAATGACAAATCTGCAATAAGTTCTCACTCTTCATCAGAGGATGATGGTTAATATAGGGACACAAAAGGGGTCAGAGTTCAGAGAACAAGTGATCCAAAACAGGACATATATATCACCTGTCCCCAATTCCATGCCTCAAGAACATCATGGGAGAGGTGATGAAAAGAATGTAAGAGCCAGAGGTGAAGGAGAACAACAGGACCATTTTCTGGTCATGAAGTAGTGAATGAACTCACTGCAACTGTGGTTACATGCATAAGACCTGAATAAAATTAGGCCCTTCAATACTTAATCACGGTAGGAGAAAGGACTCATAATACCCCACCACATACACACTCGTGCTTGCACACACACACACACACACACACAGCTGCCATGAGAGTGGAAGGGAGAGTCTGTGGAAAGAAGGGTTTCAAGCAGGAAAAGAGAGAATTTGACAGAATAATAGGGGCTGAAAAGGACTAAAATTCATTATCACATACATTCATAAGGCTGAGAAATAATAAGAAATAAAAGGAAATGTCACATCTCTGTTGTCGTACAAAATTAAAAGATACTAAACCCTTGAAGATTTCATTTTTAAGACAATTTTGTAAACTTTAGTAAATACAAACTGAAACCTTAAGTCAGTTTCTAAGCTTTCACTAGCTCCCTGCCCCCTACAAATGGCTTGAACCATTGTACAAAAAAAATTGGTTTTACTTCTGATCATAAGAGAATGGAAAATTTAATTTTAGTTGTCTATATTGACCACTCGACTACACTAATGTATAACAGCAGTGAATCAAGAGTTATTTGTGGCAGTCAATAAACTGAGGGCACTATATTTTATTTAACCACCCCCCATAGGTGAAATCCTATAAACATTCTCATATTGTGGACAGGATACTGAGGTTGCAAATGTTCCCTCTTGTTTAAAAGCTAGGAAGCAAATGGTATTAGGATTTAAACTCAGTGCACTGACTTTGTCATTGGTCTTAAGGACTCATTTCCCTTGCTGGTACCGAGGCAATATGGCTTTTAATTGTATTTCTTTGTTCACAATCTGGGAAAACCCATGCCCATAGCAATTAGAATGTAGGGAGCTTGGTGAGGAGCATTCAGAAGCATCAGAATCTGTATATAATGACACTTTTTTTTGTAGATACTGGCTGCTGGTCTTATAGGTCAACTTTTGACAGCACTGTTATTTCTTATCACATGTTACTCTCAGTTGAAGCTCAAGCTCAGAGGTGCAATAACCCACAGAAAGTCACATAACTGTTAAGTAGCAGGATGGGACTTGCTCACTTCAAATGAACGAGTGGCCTCCCACCTCAACACATGAACTTTTTTTAAAAAATAAACTCAATTACATTTTTTGAAGTATTTGGGAGGTATCTGGTACATTGGGCAACAGCGTATTTTGGATCCAGAAAGAACTATGTTTGAAAGTCAAGTCCCATCAGTTACTGGAGTGTTGTGACCACTGTTCATGATGGTTCTTACTTTGTGAAGTGGGTACAGATCAGGATATTTGTCCTAGCTACCCTATGCCCCTGGTGGGTTCAGGCACAGGGTAGCTTTCTTTCTTTCTATAAGCCTGTTTCCACTCTTTTGAAAGCAACATGGATTTTATTTTGAGGAATAACGTTAAAGTGACAGATGTATTCACCATTAATTGGCTTAAATGGCCTTTGTTGTAACCAATGCATTCCTTATATTCTTATGAAGTTGATCACATCAATTTATAATACTCATGAGTGATTCATAATATTAGTTGGCCAACACCAAAACTTTTAACAAACATTACTGTGAAGGTAGTGTGTAATATTTAAGGATCTAATTCTGCAAAGTTTGTCACTGGATGTCTTTTCAAGCATCTGTTAGTAACATATTCCTTAAAGTGTGTTTTATAGGTCACTAAAGTTAGATCATTTGAAATAACTATTCAGATTCCAGTATTCTACTTGACAGATAGTGAACTATGGGCTCTGGGAGGGAAGTCCAGGAATCAATGCTACCTATGCAGATACTTGATCATATTGATGTATTAATTGCTCTTGACCTACATTCTACCAAGATCGAACAGTGTATTAAGACTCCATATTCTAGGAATTTATGCTATAATACAAAATAGAAGTTATTCAAGCAAAGCATATAAATCATGCATCAACATGATAAAAGTCAAAACACAAATATATAAAGAATGTCTAGAAAGTCTTACCAGAAGAAATGACAATAGACATCAGAGTAATTAATTACTTCTGAAGCATGACAATTGACTTCCTTCCTTCCTTCCTTCCTTCCTTCCTTCCTTCCTTCCTTCCTCCCTTTTTTATTCTACACATCAATTTTAAAATTTATTTATTTATTTTATTTATCTAATTATTACTATTTTATGTTCATTGGTGTTTTGCCTGCATGTATATCTGTGTGAGGGTGTTGGATGGAACTGGAGTTACAGACAATTGTGAGCTGCCATGTGGGTACTAGAACTTGAACTTGGGTCCTCTGGAAGAGCAGCCAGTGCTCTTAACCACAGAGCCATCTCTTCAGTCCCCTTTAAAACACTTTTAATTTGAGTAATAACCATACATAGTTATGGGGCTCAATGTGATGATTTAATACACACAAACATTGTGCAGTGCTCAAGCAGAGACCCTTCATAGTTTCATCTCATTGTTTCTGTGTGTTTGGAGGCTTTGCATGCCTTTCTTGTAGTTCTTTATAAAATGTATAATAATTTTCCACAAACTACAGCTATCTACTTTGCTGTCACATATCAAGACCTCCTCCTCCTGTTTAACTGTACTTTTTCTGACATTACTCTGCTTTCTTTCCTCCTAGCCTTTCCAGCCTTTAGATACCACTTTTCTGTTGAGTTAGAGTTTGAAAGATGGGTGAAATTTCACCAAGGAGAGAGTGGAAATTGATGTCAGAGGACCTTCCCCCCCCCATAACTTTTTACTAAAAAATTTACTTTTCATTTTACATACTTACTCCAGTTCCTCCTCACTTGCCTTCTCCCTCCCTCCAGTTACCCTTGTCACTCCATCCACTCCTTAGAGAAGGTAAGGCCTTCCTTTGGGAGTCAGCAAGGTCTGGCATACCAAGTTGAGACAGTACCAAGCCTCTTCCCACTATATCAAGGCTGATCAAGGTAATCCACCATAGGGAGTGGGTTCCAAAAAGCCAACTCATGTACCTGGGGTAGGTCCTGGTGCCACTGCCCAAGCACCCCCGCAACCAACAGATCAAGCTACATAACTGTCACCCACATTCAGAGGGTCTAGTTTGGCTCCATACAGGCTTCTCAGCTGCCTGTCCAGAGTCCATGAGCTCCCACTAGCTAGGGTCAGCTTTCTCTGTGATTTTTTTCCACCATGCTCTTGCGCCCCCACCCCCTTGTTCATATGGTCTCTCCTCCCTCTCTTCAACTAAACTCCAGGAGCTCAGTCCAGTGCTTGGCTGTGAGTCACTGCATCAGCTTCCATCAGTTACTGGTTGTAGGTTCTATGATGATGACTAGGCAAATCACTAATCGGATTAAAGGGAAAGGCCCTTTAAGGCTCCTCTCCACTATTGCTAGGAGTCTTAGCTGGGGTCATACTTGTGGATTCTTGAGAATTTCTCTAATACCAGGTTTCTCCCTAACCCCGTAATGGTTCCGCTCTCAAGATATCTTTCTTTGCTCCCCCCATCTATCCTTCTCCTATTCCTGGAGTTCATAGAGAAGGTCCTGCCCAGAGATACAAAATTGGGAACCATCAGTTTGTGAACAGCATTTAAAATCTAGTTGATATCTAACAATTCTAGAAATTAGACAAAATATGTTGTAGTTAAGAACAAGGGGGAAATTAGTGTCTATAATACTCAGAAGTTAACATGTGTGGATATGTATACAAACACACACACATCCATTTTATGCCTGGCATCACACTGTTCTTAAAGATTTGCATTTAAATCTTTACAAAATTCTAACAGTGGCAATACCATCATAGTTCATACTTTTCTTGACAAAAGCAAGTCTGGGAATTAAAGTAACTTGCCTGGGGTCATAGGTTTCAAGGGAAAAAGTGGGAATGTCACTCTTGAGTGTCTGTTCTTAGTCACAGAGATTTGATGAAAACTTTCAAAATGTTATTTTTATTCATAGTGTAAATACAGTTACTTTATAACCAGGTGTGCTGGCCAGCCTCTATAATCTTAGCACTCAGAGTCTAAGGTGGAGGGTAAGGCTAAGTTTGAGAATAGCCTGGGCTATGTAGAGCGAATGTGTCTGGAAAAACAAAGCCCTAAAAGTCTATGATTTATAAAAATTGTGTTTGGTGTTGCACCCCTGTCATCCTAACTCTTGGAGGGTAGGATCAGGGGAATCAGAAATTCAAGTAATCCTATGTATTGAAACCACCCTGGGCTCTGTGATAGCCTGTTTTGAAAATAACCTATCATTTATTTCTATAAGTGAATAAGTAAATAATTGCAGAAAAATATTTGCATATATACATAACAAATAGGAATTCCAGAGTTAGTTCAAGATTTTGGAAATCAAGACTCACTGAGTCTTCCTCAGCTTTGATACTTAAGTAGTGCTCATTTCTACTTACTTTATTGTCCTTTATCTTGAGTAGATTCTTACTTGAGATGGCTTCTTGGACAAGAATTAGAAAATAATAGCCAAAAATACTGCGTTAGGTCAGAAGGTGCTAATTCCATTAGGCCTCACTTTAATTTAATTTTACTATAAGGAAATTCTCTTAAAATTTTTTTAAGATTGACTTCAGCTTGTGTAAGGTGCTGGGTTATTGCTTGCTAACTGTTCATTGATTTATATTGGTGACTAAGTTATAAATAATTTTTACAAACAGAATTTTTGGATTTCACTTCAACATGCTGTAGTATAAAATAGTTTAAAAATAGTTTGAAGGAAAATGCTAATTCAATCAAAGGACATTGCATTGCTTCAAAACCTTGCCCATGTAGATATCCTTGATTATTAATTCATTGACTCATAAATAAAATATAAGGTATATTAATTTTGACTTTGCATTCAGTTTCATCTTAAGGCCACATTCTGCCCTTTTGCATACCAGTTGGTGTTCCCAGAAAAGGTGTATCCATAATCACCCTTGCAGCGACACACCTGCCAGACCTGAGCTGCACTGCCCATAAGAGCCTACAAGATCCTGCTTTTCAAAAATACCATCAACATCCCAAGTGATAAGGATGTGAAGGACAAAGGGAAAGGAGCAGATAAGAAGAAATGTTAAGAATGTTCAGATAAATTTTCAGATGATGGTATATAGAGTTGTGGTTCAACTAGTTATCTGACCCCTACCACTGGGAAGACTTTGAAGAAAATCTCTTTTTATCAAAGTTTCTGTGAGAGTTGATAACTTCTGCATAAGGCTACAAATACTGGATGTTGTTTCTTGATATTTATTATTATTATTGTTGTTGTTATATCTTATTTGATATGAATACTATGAATTACGCTATTGAGGATAAATAAGGTCAGATCTTTGCTGCTAAGGCATGTACTCCCCAAGCCTAGTGGAGAGAAATCATAAGAGACAGTTATATGTCATGGATGTAGTAAATATTCACCCAGCATTTAAATGAGATAGGAAACTTCACATGATAGTGGTAAACAATTCTTTAGATAGAAACATCAGTTGGAAAAACTCATGAGGAAAGTGGCACTTGAGGATATCAGGGTTCTAAGTCTAGGGATGACAGGCCAGAGCTATGTTGGAAAGGGGCCTGTGATGCATGCAATGAGCAACTGGTGAAGTTGTGGAATTAATGTGTGTGATTATTGTAATGATAAAGTCAAGGGAGGACATGAGGCTGAGTTTAGTCAATGAAAAGGAGATGTTCTGGAGTCAAGGGAGAACAGTTGGCAGTAGAATTTGAGAAAGGGAGAAAGGAGAATTGAGAAGGAGGAATTAAGGTTGTTTTTTTTTTATATCAGATTCTTAGTGTGGATGAGCAAGAGGGCTTGAAGATATTGGAAGAATTGGTTATGGGTTCAGGTTTTGGTTTGTAGAGTTTGGATTTTCAGCAGAGTTTTCAAGTGTAAATGCCCTGTTCAAAGTTCAGAGATGGGCCTGGAGCTTAAAAGAGAAGCATCCATTTTGAAATTATTTGCATTATTAGCATGTCATCAGTGAGATGTCTCTTATTTCTGGTGCTTGTTTCCCAGAAAGTATCTTTTAAAAATTTAACTTGATAAGCTTCCTTTTTGTGGCAGTTACTCAAGTTTATAAAAATGTATTCTTCATGAGCAGAAAGGAAAGGAATAGTACTTACATTCTGGGTTTCGGGGGAAGGGGTGATGAGCCGTGGCTTGTGCGGTCTGGTGCTGAAGACTGCTGAGGCACCGGTCCTACCTAGGTCTTACTATTGCCGTTACTGTTACTGCACTTATTTGTTTAATAGCCATGACACTTGAGACTTAAGGACTGTCCATTTAAACCATTAATTCAAGTTGCATACACATATACGGAGTGAGAAATGAACAAACCTCAGAAGGAAAGTCTTTTTAGTCTTTCTGAAGTGCCAAGAGAACCTCATACTACGAACATGCTCAGCAAGCACTCTAACAGCGAGCTACACCTCAAATCCCTTGTTGTTGGATATGCAGTATTACTATGTAGCTTAGACTGGCTTATGACTATGACTCCTGAATACTGAACTTATGAGTTGAAAAATTCTTTCCCTTTGTGACTAAAGAATAAGCATTATTTATAAATTTATGTAGATGAATGGAAAGATGGAAGGCAGATGAGTGATGTTAGATTGCCCTCTGTATGCTGTGAATATGTTTTATTATCATTGGGTAATAAAGAAACTGCTTTGGCCTATGGCAGGCAGAATATAGCCAGGCTGGAAGCGATATATTGAGAGAGTAGGTGAAGTCAGAGAGACACCATGTAGCTGCCAAAGGAGAAAAATGCCAGAACTTTGACCAGTAAGCCACAGCCTCGTCGCAGTACACAGATTAACAGAAATGGATTAATTTAATATGTAAGTTAGTTAATAAGAAGCCTGAGCTAATAGGCTCAGTTGTAATAGCAGTGTTGTAAGTAATATAGTTTCTGTGTGATTATTCTGGGTGGCTGGGAACAAACAAGCGGCTCCTACAGATGAGAGCAGTTTTGAACCTAGAGTTTAGTATTCATGGTTCTAAGTCCCACACCAGGAGGAGGGACAGATGTGTGCTTTGGGTTTTAAGGGCATGGTAAAGATTTAGAAATAGCTTCAGCAGGTAAAGAGTAAAGGGGATTTCCCAAGTATCTCTTTTTTTTCCACCAGTCTTTAAGATACTACTGACTTTATAAGAACTTAGATCATTTTCCTCCATTAATACCTTAGAGTAGTGCTATAATATGGGATTCCATGTTGATATCAAACCTCATAGTTCAGTCTTCAAGTCTCTAAAGAGTCAACCAATTTTATCTTTAAAATGTTATAGTCTGCTAATTCTGTAGTGTAACATATCAAATGTGCCTTCTCATTCTCTAAGAGAAGAAAACCTTATTGCTGTATCATGCATTTTTATTCTCATTCATCGTCTTCAGTATGGGATAGTTCAATAATCCTGAAATATCGTTATGTAGACCATGTGTATAGTACTGGCTAAAAGAATAATTTTGAGAGTGAATGGGATGCTCTTAATTATATTATAGCAATAGGAAAATTTGGTCGAATCTCTGATATCTCACAGCTTTATTATATACTCTATCCTTTATTTAGTTTGGAAGATTCTGTTATCAATCCCATCCTTTCCCTGGAAAATTTCATCCTTCCATTGATAGCAACTTTAGACACTGAGAGCAAGAATGAATCTGTCCTTTGAAGTCTCTCTTGATGGTCAGCTGGCTGTTTTTATCTTTTCTATCATCTTTATGGACACATTTTCAATAACTTTGCCTGTACTATGATCATATTGTTCTCTTAACACACTTTCTTATGTCTGCCTAATTTCTTTCATTAGATCCTAAAATCTAGAATAGCAATTACCCTTGGAATCTATTAAAGGATTTGGTCCTTTGAATCATTCATAATAAAATTGTTTTCTTCCTTTGAATTGTCTTTGCTGTTTGAGCCAATTTCCTATTCTTCCTAGTGTTTATCCTTTTAGTGCTACCCAACTGTTCAACAGGTATAAGATTCAGAGTCATAATTGTTGAACACTGAAAGATTATATCTGAAGCTTCAGGTAATAGTATTTAATCTAAAGCTTTATTCTAGGAGGGGTAGAGTATTTTTATAGGTCTCTCTCTCACTCTGTCCCTCCCTCTCTCTTCCTCTCTTTGTCTGGATTTTTGAGACAGGGTTCCTCTGTGTAGCCCAGGCTATCCTGGAGCTTGCTTTGTAGACCACACTGCCTCAAACTAACAGAGATGCAACTGCTTTTTTCTCCCAAGTGCTGGGATTAAAGGTGTGGATAACAGGTCTCTTCATTAGACATCTTTCCACCTAAATTTCTAGGTTTTGTTTAACTTTCCAAAGATATAGTTTGGCTATCAGTGATTTACTCATCTTAATGCTTAAATAAGCAAATCTTTTTGATGTGAATTAAATTTAAATGTGACATATCTTCTCATTTTTATTCTCTGATACATATATAAAGATCTAAATCTGAGGTCTGGCTCATATTTCTGAGTTGAGATTTACTGCTCCAGCAGAGGAAGGCTATGCAGAGTTTGCTATGAAGAAAGTGAGGAAATAAACGATTTCTGTGTTGGAAGAATAGATGCTGCTTTGCAAACAGCACATATACCAACCAGTCTCTCTCCAAAAACAGTCTTCCACGAAGAAGCAGAAACCAGCTTCTTCCTTCTGATGGATGGGACGGACTGCTCCATTGTCTGCCTGACTGTTTGCGAGCTTCCAAATGTTCTCTGGTCGTGTTTGGAGAGTTTGCCTTTTAGCTTCTGTGCTTTTTACTAGTTGTGGGATTCAGATGACATGAAACACAAGAGGCAGGGTTTTGGTTTTGAAGTAGTGACTGTAGAATCTTCAAACTATTTAGACTAGTTGTTAAGTGACACTTTACCATTTGAAGTAATTGAAGTTGTCAAAGGCTGAAGTTGTCCCATCCACACTAGTTCCCTCTCTGCAGTGTCAGAGACCAAGGGAACTTGGACTTTTTTTGGTTGGTTTTATTTTTAGCTTGTGTCAGTTGGTCATGCTGACTGAGGGCTGACACTAAAGCCAGCATATAATGAGATGTCATGAGTTCTTACTTTAATGCATTCACCTTGGGACAGTCATTATACCAAGTGAACAGCTCACAGCTTCTCTTCCTGTGGCTCCTAGTGCCATCTCTGCTTCCTGTGGTTCCTTCAGTCATCTTTACCCCTCTCCTGCCAGCACCATCTCTAGCCAGGGATTTCTACCTCTATTGCTGAAAATTCCAGATCCTCGGGACTCCACTCATGTCTGAAGTGAAAGAGAGCTTTCTCATTGAAGTGTTTCACAGAGAGTGCCAAAGAGCTGTGCACAAAGTTAATAGGAAAAGATGCTTGGCCTTATGCACTGACATGCTTCTGCATTCACCTGCAGGCAACAAGTATAGTCCAGTAGAGCTGAGCATAACAATACTCAGTGAACACCAAAGTCCAGTGGTTTAACAAGCTCAGAGGCAGGGTTTAAGAATGTTGCCTAGTTTTTGGGTTCCTAGTCTGTTTGGATGCACACCTTCCAAGGCCTGGATGGAGCGGGGAGGGCCTTGGACTTCCCACAGGGCAGGGTACCCTGCCCTCTCTTAGGACTGGAGGTGGAGGGGGAGGGAGGGGGAGTGGGGGAGCGGGAGGGAAGTGGGAGGAGGGAAGGAAGTGGAAATTTTGATCGGTATCATTTATAAAGCAATAAAAATTTAAAAAAAAAGGTTAAGAAAAAAAAAAAAAAGAAAGAAAGAAAGTTGCCTAGTTGTTGAAGTGACCATGCAACATCTGAAAGGATCATGCTCCTTAGGATGACCTTTAAAGGCTGTCTACCATGATTCAATTGAATTGATTTCTATTCAGCATTTTGGAATTAGCAGGTTCTCAATAATCTATTTGTTAATGAAAATAATTATAGTAATAAAACAAGTATGAAAACACTAATGGATGTCTCTTATTTATCATAGCAGAACAAGTAAAAACAAAATGTTTCTGTGAAAATAATGTCACCATAAAAATACCTGTTACTGACTTTTAGTGACTAAGATATAAACATATTTCATAAATGGCTATGTATACCTTTTGTTGTTCATACACTTCAAAGTAAAGTTGTTGAGTTTTAAGACAGTTACATCTAGTTTTAATCTGCACTTTGTTTTTCCTTTAACTTTCTGTAACTAATGTTTTATTGTGACATAGACTTTAAAACTAAATAATTTTAGCAGCTATGTAATAGTTCATAAAATCATTTTAATACAGTTTAGTCAATTGTTTTCCTACTTTCCCATGTTTTGGGTTATAATTTCAGAACTTCTTAGAAAAAGTGTATAATTTTAAAACTTAATTTGGAAGTAACTAGTTTGATTTCATTAATGGGATGCTCAAATTGCATTTCCGGAGAGACATTCTTAGCATGCATATGCACCTGCTTATCACTTTATTCGAGTGGCCTTGAGAGAGGTGCTATACTTATGAACAGCAAAAAGCAAGGCCTTAGGCTCTGAAGCTATCATCACTATGTGGCTATGTCAGAAACAAGCATGGTCTTCCTCTGTTTCAAGTTTAGATACTCTTGTGCTTATGATGGTTTTCCTCCACCAACATATTCAGAGATTGATTACTCCAGCGTTAGATACAGACTTACTCCTCCCGACCTCCTTCTCTCATTTTGGGAGGGGGAAGAACCTTTCTAGGTAGCCCAAGGAGTCAGATTTTCATTTCTTCTACCTCAGCATCCAAGTTCTTGGATCACATATGGGTCTGACTGTTCTGGCTCTTAATGGCACGTGCCATTTGAATTTGCTGAATTATTAATTAACTTGCTACTTAATTAAATAATTATACTAACATCATTAAGATATAAATAGCCAGTAACCAAAGCCAAAATATCTTCTGCAGTTTTGTTTGAGGTTTCTGTAGGTGGCAAGGTCCATTTTCAGTAAACATAACTTCATAAATTTCAAAACCACACAATGACCCTAAACACCTATACCTATTTATTATTTTTTCCAGCGACTAGAATCTTCACTGTTTATTTCTTTCAACAAACGAGAGGACTGAAATTCTACTATATTATTCAATTAAACCAAAGAAACACAGCAAGAGGTACTGAAGACAGGATTACTGTTCAGAGGCTTTCCTGGTTTCATGTACTGCTTATTAAGTCATGTTTCAATTAGGGCATCATTTCATATTCCCTGGTGCCTCGTGCAAATGCAAAGTGCTTAAGTTAAGGAGATTAAGTTTTTAAGAACTCCAAATTGCTTTTGAACATAAATTCCAGGAAGCAGACTCACCTTCAGAATGAAGAAGGAGCTTATAAGGCAAGGATTGCACAGTTGTCTATGCTTCAACTGAATGCATCTTGTCCTTCGTTTAAGCAGATTTAGAAGTGAGGCAGAGGTCCAAATAATCCTCCTGCCTCAGCTTTCTAATACACAGCTCATTGTATGAGAAACTCAAGTTCGATAAAATAAGCTTAGTAGGTTCATCAGACTTAACAGTCACATTTTATTCTACTATTTATTTTAAAAATATTTTTATTACATTTATTTATTTATGTATGTGTATATGGCTGCCAATGTGGAGGGGCAGTCTGTGGGAATCAGTTGTCTTCTTTTACCATGTGGGTCCCAGGGATCAGGCAAGCATCTTTACGTGATGAGTCATCTGACAGGCCCTCCCTATATTATTATTTTTATTATTATTAACTTTTTGCCTTTGGCTTTTGGGACAGAGTTTCATTATGCAGCTACAGCTGTTTTCAAGCTCATGATCCTCCAGCTTCAGCCTCCTGATTGTTAAGAGGTTGGCAGGTAAACTTATTTTCTGTGCTGTTTGTTGTGCTGTGTAGTGAGACTATCAACAGCCACAGAACCCAGGTAAGTGTAACATACGCAACACTCCTTACATGTGCTGCATCCAATAAGCTTTTACTAAGCTTCTTACTGATTTAAAGTTTCTATATTTTGGGATTTCATGTTTTCAAATTCCACTGGTGATTTTGCTGTAAATAATTATAAAAAGCACAGTATATTCAGATAAATAACAATACTTAAATAAATAGACATATATACTAAGCAGCTAATGGTTGACATGTAAGCAAAATTAATAAAATGGCTGTAATAGTATTTTAAAACTTATTATATTAAGAAGTATAAAACAGTCACGTGATAGTGGCACATGTGTTTAATCCCAGCACTCAGGGAGGCAGAAACAGGCAGACTCTGTGAGTTCAAGACCAGTCCAGTCTACAGAGTGAGTTCCAGGACAGCCAGAGATACACAGAGAAACCCTGTCTTGAAAAGCCAAAACAAAACAAAACAAAACAAAAACAAAAAACCAAAGCAGGACACATAACAATAAAAAGATTTTTTTATTGCATCTAGATCAATGGATGTGCAGGAAATAAACAATGTAGCTTCATAAATATGAGATGAACACAGTTTGTTGGCCCTTGATTTCATTATTTGTTTGGTGCAGTGGTGCTGTCACACCAGAAGGTAGTCCCCGGTCTTTGGGAGGCTGATGCAAGAGGATAGCTTGAGTCCAGAAATATGTGGATGACCATCCTGGATATAATGGTATATTATCATTTTGGTATAATGAGATCATGCCCCCCAAAACAAAAATATCTCCCTCTGGTGTTAAGAACAAACTCAAAACAATATTAATTTTCTTACTAATTGTATGTAAGCAAGTACCCACACAGGTAGCTATTGCACATTGAATAATAAGCTAATTTTTAGTTATTGGAGAGGAGAGAGATGGAAATAGAGATACATAGAGAATGAGAACAGAAATAACACCTTTATTATTTATAATTATTGCTGTTGTTTTGTTTTCCTGAGACAAGGTCTCTCTGCGTAGCCTTGGCTGTCTTGGAACTAACTATGTGAACCAGGCTTGTCTGGAACTTACAGAGATCTGCCTCCCAAATGCTGGGATTAAAGGTATACACAACCACACCTTGCTAAGGACATTTTTTAATATTTTTTTGAGACAGGGTTTCTCTGTGTAACTGGAATTAGCTCTTGTAGACAGGCTGGCCTCGAACTCATGGAGATCCACCTGCCTCTGTCTCCTGAGTGCTGAGATTAAAGGTGTGGGTCACCACTGCCTGGTTGGCTAAGGACATTTTTTAAAGAACAAAACAAAAAAATGGCAGTAACTAAGGAGCTTTGTTACTTTGTAAACTATTGTTTTTTACATTGAAAACATTTTTTAATTGAGAGTTACATATTTTTGCTAATACAAAGATTTATATGAACTTTTCTTTCTCCTGTGGGTAAAATAGTTTATTTAATGTCAAAATCTTCGCATTTGACCTAGGCTGGTCTCAAACTCATGGCTCTTCTGTTTTAGCTCCCCATGTACTGGGATTATAGGGGGACACTGATATATTTAGCAGAAAAGAGTCAGTCTTTAGTGAATTCTGCAAGTAGGATGTAGCAACTCAAATCCTTCAACTTAACCATAGTGACAAAGAATTTTCTTGGTGAAACTCACCTTGATTTAAAGAGTTAATATTAGGATCTTGAAAGTCATTAGTTAGGGAGATGGCTGAGGGGGTAAAGTACTTTCCATGACAGCTGAAGGACTGAGTTTGAATACCCAGAACCTATGTAAAAGCTGAGCACAGAGCCACACATCGGAGACCACATTGCTTAGGGATTGGAGACCAGAAGATGCGGGAACTTATGTAACTGAATTAGTTGAGATGTGGGTTCAGTGAACCCTGTCTCAGGAAGGATGGAGACCAGTAGAAATAGATATATGATGTTGTCCTCTGTCCTCCATATGAACACACAGAAATTTGTGTGCACCCCCCCAAACACACACACATGAATAAAAGAAAAGAAATTAGGTTGAGCTAGGCATGGTGGTTGTCTTAGTTAAGGTTAATATTGGTGAGATAAAATAGCATGGTCAAAAGCAACTCAGAGAGGAAAGGGTTTATTATACCCTATAGCTTATAAGTTCATCACCAAAGGAAGTCAGGGCAGAAGCTTAAGACAGGAGCCAGAAGGCAGGAGCTGATGTGGAAGCCATAAAAAAAAATGGTGCCTATTACCTTGTTCTTCATAGCTTGTTCATTCTGCTTTCTTATACCATCCAGGACCTCTGATCAGGGGATAGCACCACGCATAATGGGCTGGGCCCTTCCATATCCATTAATAATTAAGAAATTCACTTAATGCCAATCTGGTGGGGTATAGTAATTGTTTGTGTTTTAATAAATAAAGTTTGACTGAGGATCAGAGAGCAGAGTTAAACCAACAGAGGCCAGGCAATGGTGGTAGACACCTTTAATCCCAGGACTCAAGGCCACCCTGGGCTTTACAGGATTGAATCTGTTTAAAAAGAGAAACAGAAGTCACACAAAGGTGATCCCAGCACTTGCAATCCCATGCCTTTAATCCCAGCACTAGGGATTTTTTACACTGGGAGGTAAAGGCCTCTCTACTGGCTTAGGGCACAGCTTCTTTGATCTTCTAAAATGCCTAGCCTGTGTAAAGTTAACATAAAAACCAGCCAGTACAGTGCTGCACACATATAAAACCTCTATTTTTTTGGAAATATGCAATTTATTTTTTTTCATTCAAAAATTTACACTTCCTACCCCTTCTCCCAGTCCGCTCCCGCTCCTCCACTACCTCTCCTCCCTCCCCTTGCATCCTTTTTTTAAAATATTTATTTATTTTGTATACAATATTCTGCTACATGTATGCCTGCAGGCCAGAAGAGGGCACCAGACCTCATTACAGATGGTTGTGAGCCACCATGTGGTTGCTGGGAACTGAACTCAGGACCTTTGGAAGACCAGGCAATGCTCTTAACCTCTGAGCCATCTCTCCAGCCCCTCCCCTTGCATCCTTAAGAGAGGGCAGGGTACCCTGCCCTGTGGGAAGTCCAAGGCCCTCCCCTCTCCATCCAGGCCTTGCTCATCTTCTCCCACCTTCTGCGATTCGACTGGACTTTGGGAGCTCAATCCATTGCTCTGATGTGAATGTGGGTCTCTGTCTCTATCTCCATCCATCGGACGAAATTTCTGTGGTGGTGATCAAGCTATTCATCAGTGTGACTATGGGACATGCTAGTTCTGGCACCCTCTCCTCTGCTGCCCAAGTACCTAGCTGGGGACATCCCTGTGGACACCTGGGATCTCATCTAGAACCAAGTATCTTCCCAGTCCTAAAATGACTCCCTTAATGTAGATATCTTATTCCCTTCTC